>MUZC01000947.1:96880-112875 GCA_002072015.1 Radix auricularia
GTGAACGTTGGGGGGCTGGTAATCACCAACGCATTAGGTCTCGTGATATGCACACTTCAGTTGATGTTACCTATCCCCCTGTTATTGGTTGAGCCCAGCGAGGAATATTCGTCATGCTTATTTGAACAAGACTCGTTCTTGTTCTGGTGCTGTAGCGTCACTAGGGGTGAGGAGGGGGGACGCCGCCCCAGGTGACACCACCAAGGGGGGGGGGTTGATACCAAACCTAAAATTTTATTGTGTACGAATTTATGTCAAACAAAAGAGACGAAACATTTTTTCATCCAGAACAAAATACGAAATATACCCGGACCTCGTTAAGTCGAACTCAAAGGGACCCGAAAAATAATTTGAATTACGGAGTTTTCAAGTAAGGGTAAGTGGCGTTATATCCGCACAAATTAATCAAAGTCAATTTTGATATTTATAAAAGGTAGGGGCAAGCCTGCAAGAAGTCTTGACAGGAAAGAGAGGTAGTGACTGATGCTTCATATGAAAGAAAGCCAACTTGCCTTTGACATACCGATACCAATGAGAAAGCCATTACCTCCCCTACACACTCTACTCCATCCACAGAGGGATTTTCCCAAACTCGAAAACTCTGTAAGTATATTTATTTTTGGGTCCCTGTGAGTTCGAATTTACTAGAATTAGTTTTGAGTCAAAAAGCAGCGTTATACCTTATCTGGCTTAAATAATTCTTGAATAATGATTGAATTTAATATTACAAGCTAAAAAGGTAATTCAAATTACACTTAAGTTTCGGACACATCAAACGTTAGACAAATTCTTACAAATTATTAAATGATCATAAAGTGTGACAGACAAGATTTTAACACGGTGGCGTCACTAAAAGGTGCGGTGGGGTTCACCCCGGGTGACATAATCAGGGGGCGTGGCAACAAAATGTAAAATTCTCTATGTTCCTGTTATTTGACACTGGAAAACTCGGAGGAGTTCTATTGATTAAGTCATGAGGGATGACAGCATGAGCTACCACCCCGGATGACACCAACTGTAGTGACGCCTCTGCTTAAACTTTAAAAAAAAATGTCATTAAGTTAATCAATAATCTATTCTTTTAATTCTGGCATATGTTAAGAACATTTTCGTCTTTTAATTGTTGTCATGTTTGTGAAAGAGCGACAACAAATGGGGGCAAACACAAGAGCGCTATACATCGTTGGTAGTTCATCTTGAAACATTAGCATCTATGAAATAAAGCCCAGCTCATTCTGTAAAAATCAGCATATTTTTTTTAAATTGAAAATATAGACTTAAAAATGATAATCACTTTGGTTTTGAGATTAACAGAGCGTGTGGTGTTTCTCGCCGTTAAATATTATATGACGTCATTGTTTGAGCTTATTATTCTCTTTACTGCCTCATTCACAAACCATTTTTTGTTGTTGTCGGACACACTGATTCGAACGCGCGCAATAACATTCACGTAAGTTACTTAAGCTTTTGAATAAAGTGGGCGCCGTAGTTGTCTCAGAACAACCTAGTCTATTAGATCAATCGATCAAATGATCATTGATCATTTGCGCTCTTTTCTTGTGTTCAATTATACGAGTCACTGTCACGAAATTATTTAGTAAGTTAAGCTAATAGTGACGTCATATTATTTTTTAAATTATTCTTTTCTTTTTTTTTTGGGGGGGGGGGGGTACAGTACAGGACCGCACCGGGTGAAACCATCACCATGTAATATTCTGTATGTTTCCGTTATTTCGTAAAGGAAAACTCGAGGAGTTTTATGGGTTAATTCGAGAGGGGGTGACACCACGAGCTACAGCACCGGGTGACCCCAACGTTGGGGACGCCACTGATATGATGAATTATATATAGAGATATGAATGTCTTATAAGTGGGCTTCTGGATTCAGGAGTCTGTCATTTCTCAAGCCTGGACAAAGGGACTTGGCTTAAAAAAAAAAAAAAAAAAAAAAAAAAAAAAGGAATAATGGTTTATCCTTCTACTTTCGCCAGTGCCGGACAGTGGAAATTAATATCTTAGGTTTATATCTGATCAATAACATGGACGAAGGCGTCCATCCTAAGTCGTATTGGTGTAAATAGAAAAGAATCATCTTTTCAAAAAAAAAAAATTATTTCTATTTTAGATTTCTGTATTCATCAAATAGTGAGTTATTTGTATTATCCCAAGAATTCCCATTGTTTATCCTCTAACTCAGTCTTTCCGGGGCGGAATTCCTTTACAAGATATCACGTGACTGAACAATGCGCGAGGAATCCATTGTGGTGCGACTATTCACCCCGACACCGAGCCAAGAAAGGTTAACAGCCCAGATAGCCACATTCTCACCATTCTGTCGGCACGGCGGGACCACGAGTGACAAGTCATTTGGGTCTGAAGGCGAGATCGATACAGATCAATCAGGTAGAGGATAATTGATAACGCTTCGACCGGGGAGGATTTTAAATCCTGTTTGACTGACACACTAAAGTGTTGCCCCAGTAGAGTTTGAACTGTAGCGTTTAAAAACATCCTGTAAATGGTATGGTCGTTTCGTTAAATAAAAATTTTCGCTTTGCGGTCACTAATTTCACGATAGAAATAGTTTGGTTATTTTCTACTCATCTGTCTATAAGATAAAGAAAGCAAAACCAAAAATTACTTTTAATAATATCACATGCAGACGAGATTGTCATGGCGCTAAAACAACGTGTTTATATAATATGTTAAGGAATGTCAAATATTTAAAGTTCTGACTCCATGAACACATGAAATCCGTTTATTTAGCGCATGAATTACTGCGGTCATAAATATAGTTTTAGGCTGAATATTTAAAATGTATTTTGATCTGCTGAATAAAGATTTAGATCTATATACTATTTATAAATTAAAGCAAAATAATGGTAATTTTGCGTACTTGATTGAGTTCGTGATATAATATTTACGACAATATTTGGAATGTATTCAACAAATTCCGCCCACAATTTGATGTTCAAAGGATTAGGTTTATCCACCCCCCCCCCAAGTCCTTCACGCAAACCGATAATCTGTCTTAAAGCTAGGTGGTTATTAACCTGTCATATTAGCATAGCTCTGGTTCACAGGATGGTGCTCAGATTACGATGTGTCGTCCACCAGGTGGCCCTCCTGTTATTAACTTGTCATTTTGGCACTGCGACGGTGCGCAGAATAGTTCTCAAATTATGGTGTGATGACCACCAATTGTTCTACCTTTGTCTTCGGAGGCCAGGTTACCCGGCAGTCTGGTCAAGGACGGGTCGCTGTAGTTTCTCGGAAGCTGACCTCTCTTTTTCTTGGTGGACGATGTTGTAGACGGGTTGCTGGTGACGCTGATGGGTGCGATGTAGTTAAATCAAAAGTCACACATAAATCACATTACAACAACAGCGCCTCCCATTACCATGGTAGCACCTCAAATTACCATGGTAGCACCTCAAATTACCATAGTGGCACCTCACATTACCATAGTGGCACCTCACATTACCATAGTGGCACCTCACATTACCATGGTAGCATCTCAAATTACCATAGTGGCACCTCACATTACCATAGTGGCACCTCACATTACCATAGTGGAACCTCACATTACCATAGTGGCACCTCACATTACCATGGTAGCATCTCAATTAACATAGTGGCACCTCACATTGCCACAGTGGCACCTCACATTACCATAGTTGCACCTCGCATTACCATAGTGGCACCTCACATTACCATAGTGGCACCTCACATTACCATGGTAGCATCTAAAAATTACCATAGTGGCACCTCGCATTACCACGGTAACACCACAGTTTATATTTAAAGCATAGCCATTTTTTTAATTCTTTACCATAAAACATAAGCAGTATTTCAACTACTGACACCTAAATACGCATCTCTAATAGCTTCACTTTTAAAATTGATTAAACAACAATCAAATAATTCTTTCAATGATAGACGACGCATAGATTTGTATTTCACCGTGATGTCATGATATCTTATATTTAGGATATGAATGTTTTCTATCGAATCAATTAAGAATTATGTATGTTACTAATGTTATATAAAGCGTCGAGAGCCGAGTTTGTTGCTGGGTAAGTTATCCAGTTATTAGTATTATTATTATTATTATATTTAACAATAATGACAACGTTTGTTTTTACAGATATACGGTAGAAAAATTCTTTTATTTAGCACAATTAAACACTTGATGTGTGAAGTTCATGAAGTAAGAACTAAATTATTCGTCTGCCGATCTCTGTTTTCCCCAAGGCCCGATGTAATACCCTAGTTGGCTAGTGTCGCACAATGTAATCTATTGATTAGTTGCATGTTCTTTGATCGATTGATCTGGTCACGGAGTGATACCACAGCGGAACTTTGTCTGTGTGTGTGTGTGTGTGTGTGTGTGTGTGTATGTTCGCGTGTGTGTATATGTTCGCGTGTGTGTGTATGTTCGCGCGTGTGTGTGTCTCTGTTCAAACAACACAAAAGTAAACGATGACAGAACTGAACTGTTGAACTGCACTGCTCGGGGCTTTTGTACTGTATCTCTACAACATTTAGTTCACAAAGGTGCTGGGTCTGAGGTTATTAAAATTAACACAACTGTAATCAATAACGCTTTATGAGTGACTACCAAAGAGATTGGCCACGCCTCCGTGGGCTGGTGGGTGGGGTTTCATGTTGTGTAAGCTGTTGTGATCAGGGGCGGATTAAGACTGCACGGGGGCCCAGACTGCAATGAAACGGGGGCCCTATCCAGCCAGCGTCCCTTATAATAAAATTATTGGTAACAGCTAACTGTAACTAAATATTAATAATGAAAAAAAATTAACTAACAAGAAGAAATAACTGTTTGAAGTGTTCGCGGTATGTTACAATTACAGAGTTCTATACATTATAAAAGACTTTTTAAAATGGGAGGTTTTAGGGTTTGGGTTAGGTATAGGTTGAGAATTTTCAGAAATTGGGTTTGGGTTAGGGTTTTAATTTTAGCTTATTTTAACGACATACAATAACAACAAAGATGGCCGCCTGAAATGGCCGTGACGTGACGGCCGAGATTCTTCATATTAACCTAGATCGTTGTAAACAAGACATATTTTTCTTTTTTAAACAAACGGTCAACCAACAAGAGGTCAACCAACAAGAGGTCAGCCAACAAGAGGTCAACCAACAAGACATATTTTGTAAAAATTTATTCTTTGAACAATATCTCTTAGCTCAACAAACACGTTCAATAGTAAAGTCAGTAAATTTAATTATTTTTATTTTTTGTTTACATATAATCAACATTTCACATTAAAAAACATTTTTATTTTACTCTCAAAGCATAAATTAGATTATAAAATATATTATAGAGATACAAGTTTTAAAAACATTCTTACTGTCAGTGGTTCGGATTATAACAGAGGAAGACGAATAATGACACCGCCAATGATTCTCAGGCATCAGGAAAACATAAACAATTAATGATTTAATAATTCTACAACAAATTGACCAAGTCATTCTTTACAAATGACCAAATTATTCTACAACAAATTGACCAAGTCATTCTTAAAAAATTGCCAAATTATTCTACAACAAATTCACCAGATCATTCTTAAAAAATGACCAAATTATTCTACAACAAACAGCTCAATAACAAGAAAGTGTTGAAAGTAGTCAAAGAAATGATGGGCGAATGGTCTGACTTATATCAAGGCTATGGGGGATTAAGGGGGGGGGTGCTGAATGGGCTAAAGCCAGGGGCCTTCAATGATTTTAGGGCCCCAAACTTATTATATTGCATAATAAAGGCGGGTGGACCGGGTCCTTTATGAAATTGCAGCCAGGGGCCCCGTGCAATCTTGGTCCGCCCATGAATCAAGGTGTTTAGTAGAAGTTAAAAATAACATTCTGAAGAGACGCAAAGAACAGACACAAGAGCAACATACGAATAGATTTCATTTTAAAAAGATTATTTTATACACAGTTATATTTTCCCATCTCCTCTGTCTGCTATTCTCAACCAAGGCGAGGAGGCGTGTCACTTTAAAGGTTTGAGTTTAATCAAGATTATATACAAGATCTTTTTTCAAAATTTACAGAGGTAAAAAATGCCATCATTTGTATACAAACGGAAGAGCATGAGTGCATGAAAACTATATATCCACTTGGGCAGGTAACAACAGGTATTCATAGTGTCACAATCACGTCAATGACGGTCAATCATTCAAACCTCACATGTACTCATAGTGTCACTATCACGTCAGTCATTCAAACATCACAGGTAACCACATGGACTCATAGTATTACAATCACGTCAGTCATTCAAACCTCACAGGTAACCACAGGCACTCAAAGTATTACAATCACGTTAATTATTCAAACAGCACAGGTAACCACAACAACATGACCGTTCGAAAAACATCAAACTGAAGGAAATATTTAGAAAAAAACAACAAACAAACAAACAAACGTTCAACAAACAAACGTTCAACAAACAAACGTTCAACAAACAAACGTTCAACAAACAAACGTTCAACAAACAAACGAACCTGAAGACAGTGACGTAAATATGTTCATCTTGAGATCATCAATGAAGACATCAACAAAGCCTGGCTAATATCTTGCATTGAATTAGTTCCCTTTGCCTGGTAGAAACAAGCCTTTCAGTACCGACTAGTCCTAAAAAAAAATATTTTCTTTGCCTTGGTTTGGTGTGGGAGAAGATTCGGAAGAACTATCTCGAAGGGTGAATTCGCATTTTTTTTTTTTAATGTTGTGGGGAAATATTTTTTTTTCTAATATTCTAAATGGGTTGCCAGTTTTTAAATATGTCACATGAATTTTTGTGTGGCGAGTTCAAAGTTACGTCTTTATTAATTTGTTTAAAAGCCTATATCCTATATACATCATAATCTCCCCTTTTCTAGCACTCTCCCCATGAGAGAGATACCAAAGAATATTCCCACCCTCCCGACAATATAAGGTTTTAAAATTATAATTATATGGACGGAGCAATACGACTACTGCAGCGATATAAATAAATAATAGTAACCTGGACGGAACAATACGACTACAGCAGCGATATAAATAAATAATATAAACCTGGACGGAAAATCGTAACAAACTCTGCTAGCTAAACATCCGCACATCATTTTGCCCCTCATTCAACAGTTTGGCCTATTTTAACCAGCTGAAACTGATGTCCATTAACAATGTAAACACGATCATTCATCCGTCTGATATCGATTATCGATGTCCGATGATTAGGAATATCGAACAAAGAATACATTCATTATAATAATACACGTCCCTGCCGACATTTGCTTGAGAGCATCGTAAACACATACTCATCGATTTCTGGTATCGATTTTTTAGATTGTTTTCAAATTGATTCCAACGTCCTTACTTCTAGTTTCAGATTTTAAAAAAAAACTAAAAAAAACTCTAATGTTGGGAAGGTGTTCAGATGCTAACACTAACAGGATTAAGGTATCAGGTGTCTGCGTATGTGTTCAAAGCCAGAAGTTTTGTGAAGTACTAAATGTCTGGGACAACTTGTCGGTGACGTAGCTCAAGGTCATTGCTCCTAAAGTCGGGACGAGAATGTTTGTGAAACGTCATATTCTAAGAAAAGAGCTTGGCACATGGCCGAAAATTCACCTTTCTCTCTCCCCCTCTACCACTATATAAATTTTAAAAAGTGCCGCCAGGGGCGTCTCGCTTATTTGGTCCCTTTGTACGCCCCTGAAGATAACCTATGTGTAGCCATTAGAGTCTATATGGTTAAAGATATTTTCCTTCCGGTGACAACTGTCGATGGTTGTGTGTGTGTGTGTTAAATTAACGCTAATGACATTTCCTACATGTCCAAGAGTTTCAACTAGTGCAATAACAATTTGAGTTTTTAAGGAAAATAAATCTCATATAAATATAATTCAAAAACTTACTAACGAGATGACAAACGAGATGACAAACGGGATGACAAACGAGATGACAAACGAGATGACAAACGAGATGACAAACGAGATGACAAACGGAGATAACAAACGAGATGACAAACGAGATGACAAACGGAGATGACAAACGAAATGACAAACGAAATGACAAACGGAGATGACAAACGAGATGACAAACGAGATGACAAACGGAGATGCCAAAGAGATGACAAACGGAGATGACCAACGAGATGACAAACGGAGATGACAAACGAGATGACAAACGGAGATGACAAACGAGATGACAAACGGAGATGACAAACGGAGATGACAAACGAGATGACAAACCTACCGTGTTTACATAGCTCAGAAAGAAAACTGACAACACGAGTCATTAAGAAAACAACAACAAAAGCGTTACGTAATCTCAATGTTACGTAACTCTGTGTTACACTTGAATAAGGCTTTTGGTTAAAACTATTAAAAGACATTTATAAATTGTTTAAATCATAAGTATTTGAGAAATTAAAAAAAAAAAATTCAATTATTCTACTATTCTTTCAAAAACAAAACCAGCAAAACAAAATTCAAAGGATAATATCGAATTCAGACCGTTCTCAAATATCTTCTAGCAAATATTGGGTCATTTAAATATTGGGTCATTTCGAAGGAACCCCCCTTCCTCCCTTCCCCCCCCCCCCGGCAAAAAGCACATTTATTATGGAGGGAAAAGGGAGCCAGTGGGTCGTACTTTAATATCAAAGGTAGAGCATCCAGCTATGGATGATTTTTTTTAAAAATGTAATCCTTTTAGGAAAACATGCCTTATCTCGTGACGTCATCCATCCTTGGCAACCGTCTGGGTGAGAGAGTAATGCACAACAGTTTCTAATCTCATCCCTCAGATCAGAACGGTGAAGATTATGTGACGTTATATGAATGTTGAGGCTCTCAGAAGGTTTCGGATCGATTCGAGAACAGCTTTGAGAGTAGTTTGAGAAAGGTTTGCGAAGAGGTTTGGGAAGGTTTGTTTCTTATGAGGAACGGTCTATAAAGATGTTCAGACTAAAATTTAAAAACAAACAAACAAACAAACAAACAACCAAACAAACAAACAACCAAACAAACAAACAAACAAACATGCAAAACAAAACAACAACAGACATTGAACGTTTAACAATTAAAAAACAAAACAATTTGGAGCAACATGGAACTCCTCACAAATTCCTGGGATAAAAAATTCACCACTGTATAATCCATTTGGGTGTGTTACCAAAAAATTATGTCTTTCCATTTCTTGCTATTCTCCGTAGACTAAATGTATGGCAGTATCGGTCTGTGGTGTTTCGTCGTTGTACTCAACATAAGCGTCCTTCGGATCGGTATCAAACTCGTCCACATTGCTGACTTCGATTACCCACTTAAAAATTCTCTCGTTCTTCTCGTAGCTTTCCTCGTCCGCTTGCGCATCTTCGCTCTCGTGGATTTTAGATTCATGTCCGTTGTTGTTGTTGACGTTTAGATTCGTCACCGAACGATAAAGCCGGTTCCTGGCGTTCGGAGCCGGAGCCACAGATTTTGTAAACGGCCGTTGGGGTGACGCGTTTCTGTCGACTGAAAAATTCCTCGCCTCCACTCGCTGGAGAGCTCGCTGCTGGTTCTCGCTGATGAAATCCTGTCTGTTTGAGAGTTTGTTCTCCGAGTTGGATCTCTTCATCCGGGTCCTGGGTGAGTCTGTGAAAGTTGTGCCGTCGTCTGGTTTCTTGGTGAAGGATTGTCGCCTGGAGACGTCTTTTCTGCTGCG
This sequence comes from Radix auricularia, assembly GCA_002072015.1. Lineage (NCBI taxonomy): Eukaryota > Metazoa > Mollusca > Gastropoda > Lymnaeidae > Radix > Radix auricularia. Next base: position 106,595 of record MUZC01000947.1, read on the forward strand.
GTGACCGGCGGCGCTGGCCAACCCCGGCTGTAGGATCGGCGGCATGTCCGTGTGGTGGTGATGGTGGCTGTTGGTGTTAGTGTTGTTGTTGTTGTTGTTGACGGCGTTGGCGTTGCTGACCATCGCGATGATGTTGGTCGAGCTGCCGTTGCTGCTGGTTTTGTTGAGGGAGAACCTCGCCGGCTGGTGGCCCGGGGGACTCGTCGACAGGTGGTTGACGCTGGCGGCGGGGGTGGTGGTGTTGATGTTGTGGTTGGGATTCGTTGGGGTGTTGTTGTTGTTGTTGTTGTGGTTGCTCTGGCCCTCGAACAACGTCTCCAGTTTGCCCTGCGACCCGAGGTTGTCTGTGGCGCACCAGGACAGCGCCCTGTTGGTCTTGGCGAGGAACTTGATGTGTCTGGGTCCGGCCCCGGGGAAGGCATCGCCGCCACCGTTGGCGTTGGATTGTGAGAGGGTGGTGGAGCTTGAGTCGTGGCTGACGGTGGACGAGTTGCCCGGCAACCGGGTCAAGGACGGGTCGCTGTAGTTTCTCGGAAGCTGACCTTTCTTTTTCTTGGTGGACGATGTTGTGGCCGGGTTGCTGGTGACACCGATGGATGCAGTGTAGTTGCTTTGGTTAGAGGTCAAGGTCTTGCCGTTAATGTTGTGGGAAGGGTGGGAGGTGGAGGTTTTGCTTCCTGTTGTTGTTTTTCAAAAAAAAGAAGAGTTGTACTATATTTATTTTTAAAGTATAAAGCTTCGGATTTTTTTTTTTTCCAATTTAGGATTTTCACTGTAACTAAAATAAAATAACTATAATAATAACATGTAAATTTTTTCTTGATAAAAATATATGTAAAACATCTCTTAGTTATATGTATATGTAAAATATATCTAGATAAAATGTATACGTTGAGTATCTCGTGATCAAATGTCTATGTAAAGTATCCACTATCTCAATATTTATGGAACAGTCAGTAATCCGACCACATACTAAAAAACACAACTTCGAATATTGCGGAAAATGCATTTCTCTCCTCCCCCCCCCCACACACACACCTAAAAAATGTTAAAATAATATGTTTAAAAATGTATAGAGAGTGAAAAACCCTCCAGAATGAAACGAACCAACATTTTTTAATGTGTGGTAAATAATGAGTTAAAGATATGATTTATACCAACATAGTTTTAATGCATGGTAAATAATGGGTTAAAGATAATATTTATACCGGCATATTTTAGGCCCCCAGACGTGTCTTATCTCACAGCTATCAGACAGATCTTTAGGGGCCATTATGGCTTAGAACGATAAGACTAACTACATAACCGATTACGTCACTCCAGAACATTGTGTTATCTCAGTGATAAGTGAACAGGCATTCAAGTACGAAATAAAGTGTAAAATGATGAATTTATGTAATCTTGAACGATTTATTTATTTTTAAAAATTTTATTATTTTTACACTCGGTTTTAGGGATTTCCTTTTTTAAAAAAAATTTAACCTGGAACTAATATTTTAAATGCCACTAAGGAAAAACTTGCTTGAGCAATTTCTTCCAGCAAAAGGCGCCGATATTTAACTGAAAGAGACCATTTTACAGAAAAAAAAACAAACAACAAAAAACAAACATAAAAAAATCATTTAAACACCAACACTGCGCTTCACGTAAAATGTATCGAACTATTTAGTTACAGGACTGATCTTTACTGCTTAGAATCAGACAATAAAGAAAATACCGTTCACAAATTAACCAAATGGACCGAAAATAAAATTTTCTAATACTATGTTTTTTAAAGACTTTAAAAAAAGTATATTGCTTTATTACTTTAGTATATGGAAATATGTCTATTTAAACAATGTGTTTTTTTAGTTGTTCTTTGGACAGAGATCAGAGAGAGATTCTAAATGTCAAGACTTTATAAGTTTATTTACTCCATTATACAAATGCCATAAATTTTAAACAGCAAAAAACTCACTTATATAAATATTACGTAAAAATTATAACAAAAAAGAGCGGATTTTCTCACCTGATGAGTTGACGCTGTTGACGGATGTCTTCCGTTTGTCTCCCCTCGGAGTGCCCCCATGCCCGCCTCTGTCCACGATTGGGGGGAGTTCGGGTGCGCTCATTCTTCGATGTGACGGCGCCCTGGCCGACCCTCTTGTAGAACCGTGAGCTGTGGCTGGCGGAACAACAAAAGTCACGCCACAGTAGGACCTCCTCTTGGTGACCTCACCACGTCCGGCGCCATGTCCTGCTCTCTCATCTCCGCCTTGTTCCTTCTCAGTGCTGTCAGAGCAGTTCTTAGAGTTACCCGACCTTGACTTTGAACTGCGGCGATTGACTTTCGAGTTATCCGCCTCCTGCTGTGACCCCCTTCTCAACGGATGAATCGCGAACTCTGAACAAGACGTAATCACATAGGAAATTTTTCTTTGCGAAGTGCGCGGCCTTCTTGAACTATTTTCATCACCGCGGGTGACATTTTCGTCTCCGCTCGTTGAAGAATTTTTTCGTAGATCTGTGACGAGATGTTCCTCGTTGGGATTTCCGACAACTCGAGTCTCAGCAATTTGTCCAAGAGGGTTCGGTAAACTAGTCTTCCGATATACCGGAGTCGCTGACAAGACTGCTCTCCCGTGTGGCACCGAGTGTCTGCTTCTGTATCTGGTCGAGTAGTAGCTGATCGACTCGCAGCCGTCGCCCTCTGACAATACCGAGGCGGTTGCCGTCGTTCGTGGACGTGGCGGTGGGGGCGGGAGGTCCCTGGGGGTGCCGGCTCGGTGTGACGTCGGCCCGTGACCGTCATACCTGGCGGTGGGTCTTCCAGGCCAGTCACCGACCTCTGCTGGCACCGGTCTGCTGGTGTAGGGCCGACCACGCATGCGCGGGCCGTCTGTGGTCGTGGTTGGGGGGAGGGTGTGAGGTGGTGGGTTCGTCTGTAATCTTTTGTTTGAAGCAAAGCGTGGGGTGATAATGTTACAGGCCCCGGGTAAATAGTGGTCGCGCCAATGTCGGTGTGACTGTGGCTGGTCTTGACAAATTCCTTACCGCTACCTGACAGAAAAACAAAAGGGAATAATCTAAGCACCGTATTTCATTTAGTGCCTTACAAATCTACACTAAGAATATTGATGTGTTAATCTTGATCACTGCAGCAGATTTAAATTGTGGAATTTCGGGGGACGGGGCTTCGAACGAAACCCAACTATCTTTTAAATGAATCATAAAAGAACTTCGGTTAAATTAAGTTAATCACTTAACGTTAACGTCTTTTCCGTTTACTTTTTTATAAACGTTTACATGATGTTGGTAAACGACTAAAGCAAATGATTCCTATTTTCAAAAAAATATTTTTTAAAAACCATCTCACCTGCTTGTCATGCCAATGTAGTGACCATGTTCGTTAGTTTTATTGTAACATATCACAGCTGTGACACGATGTGTGTATTGTAACATATCACAGCTGTGACACGATGTGTGTATTGTAACATATCACAGCCATGACACGATGTGTGTATTGTAACATATCACAGCTGTGACACGATGTGCGTATTGTAACATATCACAGCTGTGACACGCTGTGTGTATTGTTATCACAGCTGTGACACAATGTGTGTGTTGTTATCACAGCTGTGACACGATGTGTGTATTGTTATCACAGCTGTGACACAATGTGTGTGTTGTTATCACAGCTGTGACACGCTGTGTGTATTGTTATCACAGCTGTGACACAATGTGTGTGTTGTTATCACAGCTGTGACACGATGTGTGTATTGTAACATATCACAGCTGTGACACGCTGTGTGTATTGTTATCACAGCTGTGACACGATGTGTGTATTGTAACATATCACAGCTGTGACACTCTGTGTGTATTGTTATCACATCTGTGACACGATGTGTGTATTGTTATCACAGCTGTGACACGATGTGTGTATTGTAACATATCACAGCTGTGACACGCTGTGTGTATTGTTATCACAGCTTAAAGCGTTTAAAATACCGTTGAAGGCGGAGGCGTATCTTGAATAAATGTCTTCTCACCGAAGCCTCCAAAATATATCTTCAATACTTACACATACAGTTCATACGCTTATAATGTGTACAATTTAATTTTTAAACGACATTTACTGTAACCCCTTTCGTCCCACCCTGAATACGCCACTGCGCTTAGGAGCTTAACTGGAACATTTCCGACTCTCAATCAATGTTTGGAGTAGAAAAAAAGGATCCAGCCTCGGTGTTTAGATCCGGGTAACTTTGAAGAGTTACGATAAAACAATCGATTACAAGATACAAGCAACAGAAACGATCCCTGGATTATCGGAAACATTTTTTCAAAGACGGAAATGAAGAATTGGAAATTATATGAAAGGGTCTTGGAATGATTCCGTCAAATGGATTGACTGGGTCCAAAAATAAATTTATGGCGTTTCCTTGCGCGGCCAATATTTATTGTGTACATGTTATGGAGTCGAAATAGTGTTCGTTAAACCAGTTTATCATTAAACCTAAATGTTGTGGAGTCGAAATAGTGTTTCTTAAGCCAGTGTATCTTTAAACTTAAACGTGAGCAAACTGCGACTTTCACAATTTCTCTTCTGACTCACGCCATTCCTGTCTTAGTTAACTTCTCTCAGCCTACTCACCCACTCGCCAGCTACGCTCTTCTGCAGACACGCGTATTCTCTCTTTTTCTAAGGCACGCACTTATAACATTTGGCGAAATGGCTTTCTCTTTTTGTGCCACCAAACAATGGGATCCTCTACCATTACACCTTCGCAGTATTCCAACCGCTAAGGCCTTCAAGACTGCATTAAAAACCAATCACTTCATACTTTACTTTCAAAATTAATAAAATAACAATAAACAATTTCTTGAAACGATAAAGCTCATGTACAATGTAATGTTGTTATATATTGTAGGTAGTAATAATATTTATGTTTAACATTGAGTGCATATTGATTGATTAGTATTTGTGTTACTATTTTTAAGGGAAGCGCTGTGTGCCCATTTACTTGCTGTGGTAAGCGCTATATAAAAGTTTCAAATTATTATTCTTATAGCTAAGCTGTTCAAACATTGTTTACAATATAATTGTAAAGCTATTTAATGAATCGTTTGAAGACCCAGAATCTAAAAACAATAAATCACAGCCGTCCTTTATTTTAACATAGGACACGGGATATACCCAGAGGCGTCACCAGGGGAACGCGGGGAGTGCGGACCGCGCCGGGTGACACCAAACCCAGTTACGCCTCTGGATATATACCTTACAGGATATTGTTCATATCCTGGCAATACAGTTGAAATCTGGCACACTGGACAACGACCCACTTAACAAGAAAACCAATCCTCATAATTGGTGATGACCTACTTGGCACAAGCGACAGATATCTTGACTTTGAAAAAACTGTCTCATTGTAAGGACATTCAAACAATTAACGAAAACAAATTTAAGTTGGGTTTTTCAGTGGTTCCCCTTACCTATTCTGAGTGGCCACGTATTTAGACTTTAGTTTTTACAGCAAGTAACATCGGAATTATTGAAAACGGAATACAAAAAAATTAAACAATTCACTTTCACATATAAGCAAACTAGAAACCCGCAGTGTAGCATACGCCGCAGATTTGCTAAAAGATGATGCAAAGAAAGGGTAGAAAGAAAAGATACAAAGTAAAGAATGGAAGAAAACAGAACAGTGCGTTTGAAGGACGGGGGGACCGCGGACTGATTGTTGGTCTTGAGACATGCGCACTACGGTTAGATATTCTTCACACACCTCCACACTTCCCCCTACCAGCCTAGCCACTCTTAAACTATGATCCAATGAATCAATCTCGACTAGTTAGGATCTTATAAAATCCCTTTTATTATCTTCACGTTTTCTCTATCTATCTCTCCTTCTCTCTCTTTCTCTCTCTGTCGTGCTTGGCCGAGCTCGCCTGCGGACAAAAACAAAAAATGACCCACTTCCCATAATCCGATCAAGCTGAAATTTTGAACATAGACTTGTGTAAACTAACAATGTATTTGCCCCGAAATTTCAGATCGATCGAATGTACCGTAATTAAATTAATGGATTTTTTTTTAGTTTATCTGTATACTGTATGTAGCATGTGTAGCCGTCTGCTATAGTTGACCTCCACGGGTCACTGGAGTGTCACCCCAGCCCTCGAGATGTCACAGGGTTATGTCGCGCGGTGCGTGTTATATTAAACACTAGATGCCCGCGGCGTAGCATACGCCGCAGATTTGATCATAGATAGTGCAAAGAAAGTGGGGGGGGGGCGAA
>MUZC01000947.1:122081-136892 GCA_002072015.1 Radix auricularia
TTTTTTTTTTTTTTTTTTCTACTATAATTCCTTCATATACGAGACATAACTAAAAGAAAGTTCATTATAATACCCATGCAAGACAATCTAAAAAAAAATTTTTTAGTTACATCTCGTAAAAAATGTTTAATAAATGCGCCACCGATCGATCGTGAATGTATTTTTAAAAAGTATCATCAATATAATACGCCACTTATTGCGCGAGAGGAAAGGTTGTTGAACATAATACGCACCACGACACTCTATCTAAAAAATTACCATGCTACATAGAGATGAATAAAGATAATCTAAAATTTCCTTTTAAGTACAGTACATTCGATCGATCTGAAATTTTGATACATCAGTTTTATCATCGGCACGAGTATGGCTGCAAAATTTCAGCTCGCCAGCATGCGGGGAAGTGGGTTACAAATTGATCCAAATTTTTTTCGGCACCCCAGCAGACACCACGAGTTAAAATAAAGGATTTAAAAAGGTGAAATTTATCAAAATATTGTCATGAGTATGACAGAACTGTTAGATTGTGGAGGGGGGGGGGCGGGCGCGGGGGCAGGTCTGTGAAAATTCTCATAAAGATTGTAGTTGTTGTGGTGGGGAGAGAAGACTTTCTTTGAACACTCCCCGGCAACAAATAGCTACTTTCTGTTTTTGTTTAAATAAATTAATTAATTTAAAACATAAAAAAAAAACGTCATAGGCTTGTGCCGACACATCGTTCGTTGCGCCATGTTCATTCCAGGTTAGCCTTATGTTTCCCTACTCAACCACTTGGACGTTAGATTGTATTAGGTTTGTAACGAAAGCTTGTTGATTCGAGCTGTGACGAAATGGTGACGCACGATCCTCTTAATTGGGTTACAAACACCGATTGCCTCCAGTGACAATAACCACGGGCACGTCGCTACACGTCTTTAATTATTGTAGCTATTCTTGATTCAATGGTCGGCGTTTGGTAGGGGAGGGGCGGTTCACGTATTCGGGGGGGGGGGGAGGAGGCGGCTATCGTATGGAACTACATAAACTACACGTTTATGACGTCATCACGGGAGGTCAGTCACGTTTCCGAAAGAATGTTCGATCTATTGAAAAAAAGAAAGGGGGGGGGGTAACGGCACGTGTACAGCCAATCACCACCCCGCTGACCACTTCATCAACACATTGTTGACACCATTTCTGGAGTACTGACGATTGGTTTCACGTAGGGCGAGGTGCTGTCACCCCCCGACCTCATTAGTTGTTCACGGTGTGTTTATGTTAGCATCCGGTCCCCGCGGTGATACGAGCCATGAATGGGAATGGTCGCCTGCTTGCGTGGGTGAAGGTCATCGAGATTGTTATTGCCAGGCCACGATGGTCATTCTTTGAATAACTGGAGTGGCCGTTGGGGCCCCGGGGTTAAGGTGACATTCTGTTCAATGGGGCACAAGAGGGGGTGTGGGAGGTAGGGGGTGGTAGTGAATGCGTTAAAAATAGAAGACAACCCCCAAGTGGCTTTACCGAGGTGTGTATTCAGCGCTTAAGATTAGCATAAGTAGGAGGCCTCCATTATTATTTTTATCGTACTTGAGACTAAGGTCAGTGAAGAACGCATATAACAGTTCAATAATCCCCCCCCAATATACACACATGTTTTTTTCCTACTCCCCCACCCCCTACATACAGACCCATTAAAAAAATTATCACTTTCCAGTAGGGAACAGCCGGATATGTTTTTTTTTACTATTTGTCGGATCCGGATAGTTTGGCCCTAATATTTTCCGGATCCGGATTCCGGATATCTCCACATTTACGTGTAAGAGCTAAGAAGGTGTACTTGACTACTTTACATCTAGTATTTAATACAGTGTAGTATATGTTGTTGATTTATTTAACAAGCATTTTGTTTTGCTTTATTTTAAAATGTCATAATAACTTCAGAGCTCAGAACCCTAGCAATTTGAAGTATTTTTTTTTTTTTACTAAATCTCGCGACACACCTGGAAATCCATCACGACACACTAATGTTTGAGAAACACTGTTCTAAACAAAGAGCATAAATTAAAACAAAATAATGACGCTAGTTTTAGCAAACTGTTAGGTCACCAAAGTAAGGTTTGACACTGGACATTATCCAGTTAACGTTGCACAAATATAAATCGAACATCTTCATCTGAAATTTAGGGCCATTTACTTTTATCGTTTTGATATTTTTCTTCATCGCTCAACTTTCTGTTGAAATTTGATTGCCGCCTATGAAAAAGTGCTGTCCGAGGCATCCCCACCTAAAATCAGCAGCCGCCTTTGAATATGAAATAAACAGAAACTGACGCATCCCAAAACTGTTGCCAAGATTTTCCCCACCCTTGCCGAAGCGCCGCCTCCACCCGGTACTTTTTAAACTTTAAAACGCTGATGAGGTTATGGATTTTTCCATCGTAATGGTAACATTCTATTGTGATGTTTATCTTTATATATATAATTCACGGAAAAGACCATATGCAAATGAGTTTAATGAGCTTGAGGAAAGATCGCAGCGGGCAAGCGGAGTGGGATAATAAGAAAAGAAAAAAGTTTGGGACGGGGCGATTGTGGCAACAATGCATCTTTCGTTCACATGCCTCCTTCCTTCACGGAATAAGACGATTTGTAGGGTTGTGGTTGGGGGCCGTCCATAAATGACGTCACGCACCTGGGGGGGGGGGTAGGAGGAGGGTCACACATTTGTGACGATGAGTGACGAGGCTAAAACCGCATGACGTCATTTATGGACGGCCCCTTATCACGTCCGCCTTGCACGTGGATTGTCCTGAGTTCAATTCCCAAATATTTTTGTGTCTACGATTTTCTCCATTTTTTTCGAACATAACTAACCCTAAAGTCGGAAAATCACAGTTTATGGTTGGCAAGGGATTATAGTAAAGGGGGGGGGGGGGGGTAGTGGCGTAGCTAGAGATTTTGCCGCCAGGGGAGGTTTCCAATTTGCCGCCCTTTTAGGGGTCACGTATGAAGGGAGAGGGGAGTCACATCAAGAAGCGCAACTTTAAATAAAAGTTCCACTTAAAATATATGATTACCGACACTTTATTTAATTACGTTGTGCATGGTTGCACGCGTGTTACAATATTAGAGTGCAGCCATACACTAAGAACTTATTTAAATTACAAAATGTATTATTGGAAACATGCTCATTTTCAAAAAGAAAATACGACCTTTATGGGGGGGGGGGGAAGCTTTGGGATGTCATATTGAAGAAGGGTTCTCTAAGTTTTCGTGAAGAGGGAGCAGGGGGTGAAAAATCAGCCAAAGTCGCGTGACGCCATTTAAGGACAGCCCCTTAATTCAATCATATGATGGTTTAGAAATTTTAAAAAACATGAATAAATAATTGTAAAGGAATCGAAGTACATTGTAAAATGTGGGGAACATTTTTACCATTGCATGCTCTATTTATGTACGCAGTAATAAACGAGGCGGCATAAGATGATACATTGACATTTTTTTTTTTTTTTAAAAAGATACTTTTTTTAAAGTCCACAAAAAGGTGGGTTTTTTTAGGTCGCAGGGTTCCCCAAATGAAACAAAACATATTGCAAATTTAAACCCGAAAAAATATTAACAGTTAATATGCTTTTATTTAAAATTATATATATATATTTTTATAAACAAAGAAAGTGTACACATTAGTATGTAAACATACTTACACATATACTTACCTAACTTTCATAGTAGAAAAATCGTGTATTATGTTATCTAAATTTAAATTATTTTTAATATCTTGTTCTATGGACAATTGCAAGATTTTGTAGTCTTAAATTACTCATTGTGGAACGAATATATTTTTTTATCAACTGCAGTTTGGAGAAGCTCCTTTCACAACTAGATACACTGATAGCAATTCTGGAACAAATTCTTAGCAAAATTATTATGTTGGATACAGAAGTTTCCAATCTATACTGTTGTATATATTTTAATAGATCAAAGGGGCATTTCCCCCTCTCTACGTTTTTCTAACTTAATGCCTCTTCTTGTGTCACAAGCGTCCTAATACTTAAACTTGACTGCTTGCTCCAAGATTCATACAATTACCTTTACACAGGAATAAAGACACTGCTTGAAATAAAGAAACAACTTTAATGGAGTTTCCTACTTGCCACCACAACGAACACACAAAAATCTCTCCCCTACTACACATATACCAATGACGTCAACAACACAATCACTTTGCACGCTTTCGCACCACTAACCAATAACTTTAAATACCACAAAAGCAAACATCAAACACACCACCGTGCGCAACTCACAACAACAAGTTACAAGGACAAATTGGTCATCAGTGACATCTTGTAATGAAGTTAAAGCCAAGGCTCGTCTTAAGCCACTGCAACCCAGTGGGTTCGCGCTTTCATAGGCCCCACCTATCTTATTTTTCACTTATTATCCATATCCCTTCCCAAACTGAGAATCGCGCATTCCTTTTCGCACACTAAGCTGCATAGGGCCCCGCAATAGCTAAGACCAGCCCTGTCTACAGCCATAAAAACCTGGAACCTTTTTCGTTCAATACTGAACTGTTCTTTATCAATGTTAATAAAAAAATTATTTGATGGTACAATTTTTAATTAGTAGGTTACATGGTATACTCTAATATTTTTTGTAAGGACGTGCAACTCATCAGCGGGGTTTATTATTTTCTTTTATGATTACATCTTTGGATAAAAACATTTCTCGTTGTATGACTTGCTCTAAAGATAGAACCCCGTCTCCTGAACTTTCCCCATGCATACTTTTTCTCCTTTTAACTCGGCGTTCAGTTGATTACCCCAACTCTCTATAAAACAGCGTTCTGTATTAGCACATAACTTTGGTCCATGAAATGAGTTTAGATAATTTAAAAAAAAACAAAAAACATTTTCCTATAAATTGAGATTTAAAAAAAAAAGATGGCATTAAATTGAGTAAAATTCCAGCATCTAATATCATTTTACTAGTTACTTCTTCAGAGTTAAATTTTTCCAAAACGCTTGAAATTTTTGAGTATGTTTTTTTTTCGGAATTATTTATGTTATTGCGGTGTTTATTAACGGAGAAATTTGAATATTTTCATCTTCTTGCCCTAAATCTTAACAATTTTCCATAAAATAGACGAATTCAAATTATTTACACATTACTTTAAACTTTAATGGGGCAGGCGTAGCATTTTAAATGAATAACCATGTTATAACGAAAAACACAAGTTATGTGTGCTACTTTAAAGTAATGAAAACAAAATAAATCTTTTTTTTTTTTAGTACGTTACCTTAAAATAATTTTGTTAAACTGAAACAGTAATATAAATTAAAACATGCAAGTTAAACACAATATTTGAACCAATATGCCATGTAAATACTTGTTAGCGCATCATTCTGCGGATCACCCTACCGCCTCCTAGCTACGCCACTGGTGGGGGGGGGTATGTAACAACGAACGCTGTGCACATGTCTCCACGTTTACTCGCTTTTCCCCCCCATTACTTCGTGAAGCTGTTTGTGTCCGTTCTCTCACCCCCCCCTCACCCCGCTCTTTGTGGGTTTATCTTGTAATATGTAAAAGTTAAAGGCAAAGGTCAGGAGAACGAAGTAAACGTTAAAAAACAGGAGGAATTCTTCCAAGAATTGAGCATCGTGTTGTTTAGGCGAACCCAGAAATGGTTACAAATATAATTTTGAAAATATGATTCTTAGCTGAATGATACTTCTTTTGTTTCTTCTTAATTCTCTGTCTCTAAGTCCCCACCTAAACAAACCCAAAAAGAGACAAAGCATGAAATAAGCCGAAGTCGGGTACATAGCGTATGTGAATGTTCAACATCGCCCCACTTTTTATGTTGTTGATTTGTTCCCCAATCGATTAACAGATAGCGCCGTACTTATGTCATGTCTGCGGGGCTGCCCAAGATTCGTGCCCGGAAATCGGTTTCACGGAAAGGCAAGATAAATGGCAAAGTCATAGTGGAAAGAGACGACAAACAATCGAGCGAATGGAAAATAAGATTTTGAGACAAACTATGAAATCGATTATAACCGAAAAATATCCGAAAATATTTTACATATTTTTGATCGGTTGTACATGTGTAGATCTTATTTCAAAATTAATTACGAATATCCCCGATATGTATTGTACACATGCCCAGGTCGTATCTTATTTGGGAGAGTGAATTAACTCTGATATCAGCGACATGTGGTGCACACATAACAGACTNGGGTGGTAAGTTCTCTCAAATCCACAATATGTATTGTACACATGCCCAGGTCGTATCTTATTTGGGAGAGTGAATTAACTCTGATATCAGCGACATGTGGTGCACACATAACAGACTGATGTCTTAGAACACATGGCCCAGCAGTTGGCATGCAGTAAGTATCCGCAATGAACCATGTGCACTCTCGAGTTACTGAGGTTCTAATCTTTAAGAAATAAAATATATAAGTAATGAATCTATGATATGAGGAAAAATTTGTGTCCAGATTTGCTTTGTGTGAAACTGAGATAAATGTCGGGTTATATAATAATAGGAAAACAGTTTCCTCTAATTTTATCCGTATCCCGTATGAATGTATTTATACTATACCATATAGAGTACTTATTGTTCTCCATATTAGAGTATTTATTTGATATCACATGAAAGAGTTTACATTATCCTTTATGAAAGTATTTATATTATCCCATATAAAAACATCTATATCAGGGGTGGGCAAACTACGGCATGCGGGCCGCATCGGCCCGCTACAGAGTTTTTTGCGGCCTGCGGAATCCTGTGGTACTATCAAAATACCAATAAATTTATGTTAAAGCTTTATGATTGTACTTGAATCGAGGCTAAATTTAGCCCATGTAAGGCCCTTTGATGTTTCCTTTCTTAATAATGCAACCCTCGTTCTAAAAAGTTTGCCCACCCGTGAATTCTATATAATGAGATAGAAAGTGTGTACATTATCTGTTATGAAGGTATTTATATGATCCCATATGAAAGTATTTATTGGCCCCTATGAAAGTTTATGAGGAGTCTACTTGCAAATATTGTTAGGGATTTTGAAAAAAAGAAATTTATGTTTGAGCGAATTAGCACACTTTATAAGTGTTTCGCATTTTAACCCCCCCCCCCCAAAAAAAAAAATGCAACGTATTTAGCAGGTTTTAAATGACCAAATCCAAAGAATAATTTAGCGTTTTACCATTTCAACCAGAGAGGAGCAGTAACTCATTTTTCCCGCCAAAATCAACTTAGAAAGTTTTGCAAGAGAGCTCTTCATATACATAATTTCATATGAGGGTATTTATATCAGGGTGGCAGAAAATAAAGATTAATTAATCGATTAATCTTTAAAAATTTTAACAGATTCAAATTGATTTAGTCGATTATAATTCGATAATTTTAAAAAAATAAAATATGTCTTTTTCAATCCCTTATATTAAAAATGACCCACCTCCCTTGATGCTATTGAGCTGAAATTTCGCACATAGACTTGTGTCACCTAACGATGCACTGTATCAAAATTGCAGATCGATTGATTGTACCGTATACCGTGATAATATTAATGCACTTCTTGATTACGAAACTTTATGTAACCGTCTGCTATTGTTCACCTCAACGTGTTAGGGAAGTTTAGTCCAGCCATCGGCGACCACCACCCCACCACCCATTTTACAGCAAGGGAAATTCAGTCACTTAAGTCTGTTAATATTTTGAGGCGACGTGCGTATTATATTAAACGTAATCAATACTTTTAGTTTTATCTCATATATGAGGGATTTATAGCCAAAAGCTTTGTTGTTTACGGGTGACACCTTCAGGGGGTGACATCAAAATCTAAAATTTTACGTTAAAAAAAAGAAGAAAAAAAGTGAGAGAGACGGCCAACATATTTTTTTTTATTTACAAAATACATTGAAATGTGTTAAACGTGAAAACAACAATAAAACAGTCCAAATTAACTGCAATATAAAAGAGGGCAAAAAAGAAACACAATCTCAAGGGGTGACACCAAAACTTTAAAAATCTGCATGTTCCCGTTATTTGACACTGGAATACTTGGAGGAGATCTAAGGGTTAAGTCATGAGGGGGTGACACCATGAGCTACCGCCCCGGGGTGACACCATGAGCTACCGTCCCGGGGTGACACCATGAGCTACCGCCCCGGGGTGACACCATGAGCTACCGCCCCGGGGTGACACCATGAGCTACCGCCCCGGGGTGACACCATGAGCTACCACCGCGGGGTGACACCATGAGCTACCGCCCGGGGGTGACACCATGAGCTACCGCCGGGGGTGACACCATGAGCTACCGCCGGGGACGACACCATGAGCTACCGCCGCGGGTGACACCGTGAGCTACCGCCCCGGGGTGACACCGTGAGCTACCGCCCCGGGGTGACACCATGAGCTACCGCCCCGGGGTGACACCATGAGCTACCGCCCCGGGGTGAAACCAACCCTAGTAATACCTCTGCGAATGTATGAAATTATATTTTTCCCAATCAAATTGTAGGTTTCGCTCCGTCAATTTGTCAGAGAAACAATTAGTCTTGTTCAATACCCCCATAGCCAAAATATTGATTCAAAGTTCTGACTGCGTTATTAAAAGTAACTAAAGGTGAAAACGTGATCAGAATTCTCAGGTGGAAATTCTGTATAGATACGATTGATGTATGTCACAGTTGTAAATGTACATTGTAGCCGTTTAATAGCCGTAATTGTACATTTTATTATTAATTTTTTAAATAGTTGTAAGTTATAATTTTTAATTGCTCAGAATCTCCAATAAATCAATACGTTACCTACCGGATATTCAATACGTTACCTACCAGATATACAATACGTTACCTACGGGATATACAATACGTTACCTACCAGATATACAATACGTTACCTACCGGATATACAATACTTTACCTACCGGATATTCAATACGTTACCTACCAGATATACAATACGTTACCTACGGGATATACAATACGTTACCTACGGGATATACAATACGTTACCTACCGGATATACAATACGTTACTTACGGGATATACGATACGTTACTTACCGGATATACAATACGTTACCTACCAGATATACAATACGTTACCTACCGGATATACAATACGTTACTCACGGGATATACAATGCGTTACCTACGGGATATACAATACGTTACCTACGGGATATACAATACGTTACCTACGGGATATACAATACTTTACCTACCGTAAATACAATACTGCGCCTCGTTGCGGTCACCCGTGCTACATACATCAAAGAGTAGCTTAGTTTAAATATCGCCCCGCACACCTTTTAAAAGTCAAGTAAACTTGCAAAGGTTCTGTTGAATGGTTACAATTTATTTCCCGCAAAGGAATTTCCACATTTAATTTGAAGTTCAAAAAATTTCCTTGTCAATCCCGCATTGTTTTGCAGTCGTCACACAATACTGCCATCATTCTCACTAGATCGGCGCATGGCATTTTCCATTGCCTGACATTCCATTCTGAGATCTAAGGCGACAGTCAGTCCCGGCTCAGTCGTTACCTGGAATGGTTGGATTGTTTTTTGTTTTTTTCTTCAATAATGAGATAATAGAGCCAGCGATCTGACGAATTCCTTGTGTTCTGATTTTGGTCAATATCAGTACAAAGAAATATGTACCATTTTAAAATAATATATAGTTTAAATATTACGGGATGTGTGTTTCAGGGCAGTGCTTCTCAAAGTGGTAGTCTGTGGACCGGTGCCGGAAGGGAGGCAGAAAAGTGATATAATTGTTTAAACTGACACACTTCCACTTCCACTAGCAGTAAGAAATACGAATTCGGCCCAATTTTACGACAATTTTACGACAATTTTACGACAATAAAAAAAAAAGGAATCTTTTGCCGCCGCAATATAAAATTACACAGCACACGTCTATAGTCTATTAACGTTTAGAATTACTTCTTTTGACATAATCGAGAAGATAAACAAAGAAATAATTTTTAAAATATAAGCAGAATAAAAGGAAACTTCATTACTGCTCCAGATTTGAACTCTCGCCAGTGGTGTGGTGTCTCTGTCATACAATCGTTAAACGTTTCCTTTTCCCAAATTTCTTTTCATGTATTTGCATCAACTCCTGGTGCATAATTTACGAAAGGGACAACGAATTTTTGTACGAGTCCTTGACCAAGGGAAATCAATCAACTCAAACTAAATTCTTCCCAGACTTGAACTGTCCCTCAGCCCGTCATTGGGTCGTCAGGGCACCATTTTGAACTGCGCACTATCTCATGCCATGTGTCCCGGTCCTGTGCTGCCTTCTGGGAGTCGCTAAATGACAGGCAGGTCAACTCTTTGATATCGTCCTCCCATCCCTTCGTTGGTCTGTCTGCCTCTTTGTCTACTTCCCTAGACTGTACCTTGCTGTATGGTCTTTGAGAGACTATCATTCATTATTTTTTTGTGTGTGTCTTTATAATTTCCAAAAAATGTGTAGACATGAATTATAGTTGTCCTCCAAACTTCTGTAAATTCACTTCACTCGAATTCAATGTGTCTCTCTACTCTCTACTCTCTAACTAAACTATATCGATTCATTTTTAAATCTCTCCACTCGACGTTGGCCGGTCTATCCTACTGAAGCTGTTCTGCTAATGTCCTATTCCATTCTTAAAATCCTTTATCGCACATGTGACATAACACACCATTCATGCCCCCACCACATCCGCGGTCCCTGTCTGATGTGGGTATTTGTGGCTAAATTAAAAGCAGGAATCGTGACTACAGCAGATGGGGGAAATGGGTAAAATGTTAAAATACTGTTAACAAACCACTACACTCTTTGTGGTCGTCACACAGATTGTCCGCCCCCTCCCCCAAACATCACACAAATATGCTACACTTCCCAGCGCAGGTAAGTCATAAATGACCGCCGCCCAACTCATACCCACATCAGTCAAACATTTCCTTTCAAAACTCGTCTTCTAAAATATTGAAAAAAAAAAACACCAACTGTAGTACGAAATTACTTCATTATCCCTGACAGTTTCAATCTGAGCAATGACGTGTATTGTAGCTGTAGGCCCGATTTACAAAAGGTTGATTAGTTCTCGTAGAAGCCTACACGACGCTGTGCGATACTCGAGCTCACTGTGATTTACATATCGTATAAATAAGAGTCAATGAAAAGAGCAACAGGTCCCAATGGCCTTTCTGTTATAACTTTATCGTTTGCCTTCAATTGATCATAATAGCTAGACATAATAGCTAGACATAATAGCTAGACACAATAGCTAGACATAATAGCTAGACATAATAGCTAGACATAATAGCTAGACACAATAGCTAGACATAATAGCTAGACACAATAGCTAGACACAATAGCTAGACACAATAGCTAGACACAATAGCTAGACACAATAGCTAGACACAATAGCTAGATATAATAGCTAGACATAATAGCTAGACACAATAGCTAGACATAATAGCTAGACACAATAGCTAGACATAATAGCTAGACATAATAGCTAGACACAATAGCTAGACATAATAGCTAGACATAATAGTTAGACATAATAGCTAGACACAATAGCTAGACATAATAGCTAGACACAATAGCTAGACATAATAGCTAGACATAATGATGAGTACAACACGTTAAATCACCTAATTGTCTCTTGTTTGTAAGAGTGTCATTTTTGGGGGAAGAGAAGTTGACAATACAATTTTGATATTTTTTATTTGTCTTTTTCATTCTTTCTCAAATCGGTGGTCCGCAAACTGGTGCCAGTCCTTGGGCCAGCTATCCGCTGATGTTGTTAGGAAAGGAGCGAAAAATATAATTATAATCCTCTATTTTTATCCATCAAGAAAATGTCAATGTTTCGACAATGAGGTCATAAAAAAGAAATAAATAAATAAATTCAATTAGGCTAACACTTCAATACAGGGATGCAATGGAAAAATCTCTTCTGGTCCACCTTACTGAAAATTTTGACACGTACTTATTCCATCATTTGAATAATATAATTTTGACACGTCCTGTCTAATTCCATCATTTGAATAATTAAAGTTTTACCATTACTGTCTAATTCCATAATTTGAACAATATAAATTTGACACGTACAGACGTACATTCTAAATTCATAATTTGAAAAATAAAAGTTTGAAAAGAAATGGCCACATTTGTATAAGGGGCCGTCCATAAATGACGTCACGCATCTAAGGGGGGGGGGGTTGAAGAAATGTGACGTCACATCAAAAGGGTAACTTTAAATAAAACTTCCACTGAAATATTTGGTTTATTCTACAAAAACATTATTATTTTTATTTTAATGTCTTTTGATTTCAAGAATCAAAAACATAATAAACAAATTTGTGTATGTAATTAAGTTTGCACGTATATATCTAAACGTAGCCACCCATGAACAAAAGCTCAACATTTCCAATGTTTTTTATTTTTTTTTATTTTGGAAAGCATCAGAAATCGGATAAAAAGAATTGACAAACAACAATATCTCGTGAAAGAAAAATAAAGTGCAGGATGTTTTTGTTAAAATTTGTTGACATTATTAACGCCTGGCAAGATTAAATATGTTCTTTTTTCGGTCACAGAGAGGAAAATACTATTGGAAATAAAGGCAACATTCCGGAACCAATGCATTTGCTTGCTAAGTACGATCGAGTACTCACAAGACACTGTATGAAAAAAGGTTTTAAAAAGTGTTATCTAAAATTCAAGCTGAGTACATAGCAATTTTAAGAGATATAGATCGCGAAAAATCACCCTTTTTCTGGAACAAGATACCCCATATTGTTCTTTTGTATTCGATAGCTCTTCATATACTTCACATAATCACCAAACAAGTCCCGTTATTGGATTTGTTATGATCGATTGAAAATAAAGAAGTAGACATTGTAGAATCTTTAAAATATTTCATTGAAGTAAAAGTGAATCTGCTTACATTTAAGAAATGATTTCTAATATTTGACGATCTTAAAATAATGGATTGCAAGGGATCTTCATGCGTTAATACTTATTCTTTATGCCTGGAAAGTATCCAGTCGTCTAAAAAAGACACAATAACATAAACTCTCACTTGTCAAATCTCGCTCAAACAGTTCATTAAATCTAATCTGTTTACAAGATAATCCAACTGAAACGAATTATATATTTCTGTACTCTAGAACGTTGTTACGCATTCTTATTCATACCCAAAATCCTTTGGCATATCTACTTACTTTACAAGCAAGGCTTCAGAACAATACTTTGAGGATGCTTTGGAATTTGATAAAATTGTAAGTGGAGACGCCATTCTTTAAATCGAATATTCACGTCAAAGTACCAGACAGCAAATTTTTGGTGATCCAAAAATATGTAGACTATCCACGTTTTTAGAAAAACCGCTGAGAAGAGAGTTCTATTATTCATAAGATGAGATTACTGTAGAAATTTATTTGAGATTTTGGCTGGTATGTAGAATTTAGAAAACTTATACAATTTTCGTACACCAGGCGATCTGCTGGACTTTGAAATGTTGTCTTTAAATTAGAGTATTCTAATAGCATAAATTGGCGCGATGCGGGTGTGCACAATACTAACTAGATATATATACAGACTGCGTATTGCTTGCTCTTGTTTCTTGTCAATTAAATATAGATTGTCAACATATGATTACAATTTATTTGCTTGTAATCGCTGCACCACGAAGCAATGGCACAAACAAATTTGATCACTAGTGTTGTCCTTGAGAGAAAAATTTAGGTGGCGATTAGAATTGTTAGTTTCATTTAAACTCTTTTCAAATTTATTTTACAATACTGTGAGATGTATTAGCATTGAGTGTGTTACTTAAATAAAATTCTTTTTAGTAACTCCAGCATAGGTTTACAAAAAAAAAAAAATAATAATAATTAAAAAAAATAATTTTAAATATTGCATTTATTTGTACATATTGAAACCATGAAATTACTATATTAAGGTTATTTATATTTATTATTTACTTCCTTGTCCACACGTTAATGAACAGATGGAGAACTTTCCTCATATTTAAGTGGCACGCCACATAACGTCGATCCCTATTGAAAGGGATACAAAGGCAATGAAATAAAATAATTCTCGTACCTATGGTTAACGATAAATAAAATAATTTTAACATATTAAAAGTAAAATAAATTATGCTATTTTTATTTCTAATTTTGCGAAGGCAAGGATTTGTTCCCCGGCCTGGGGCGTCCCTGAGTCACCCAGCTCCGAATGGGTACCTGACAATAGCTAGGCGGCTGGGTAATGCGTGGAACCCTCATAGCCGTGGCCTGCGACTGCTTGCCAACGCATCATCCGTCATGGTCTGTTGGCGCGATTTTCTCCTAGATAGAAGGAGCATCAATATAGATAAGATAAGAGTGAAAAAATCAACATATTTAAAATTGACTTTTTTACTCACATAATCATAAGAGAAGAAAAGCCAAGATTTAAAAAAAAAAATAGAAATGAAAAACTATATTAAAACATGTGAACTTTTCTAACGCCAAACATTTAAACTCGATAATAAATCTAGTCTGATGGTACAAATGGTACTCAGCTGAAAAACACAGGGGCTAAAGTAATGTACGAACATGACACTAATGTGATGGTGTGATGGTAGATGTAGGGGCCGTCCATAAAGTACGTCTCGCTCCAGAGGAGGGGGTGCAAGAAAGCGTGACAGTTTGTGACGGGGGAGGGGGGGTGTCCGGCCATGTGTGACGTCACGGCGTTTTAAATTAAATTTTAATTATTTTGTTACTGAAAAAAAAATTTGCACTTTAGAAAGCGGGGGGGGGGGGGGGGG
>MUZC01000948.1:8812-20527 GCA_002072015.1 Radix auricularia
AGTGGTGCTGGTAGTGGTGTGGAGTGGTGCTGGTAGTGGTGTGGAGTGGTGCTGGTAGTGGTGTGGAGTGGTGCTGGTAGTGGTGAGGAGTGGTGCCCCTATGAAATTAGAGCTTTAACCTAAAGGCTCCTTGGAGCACACATTTTTTGTTGATGATTTGTTGGGGTGGATTATTGTCAGTTGGAAGGGCCCAAAACACATTGGAACAATTTATTCTAATTTTACACATTAAGTTAATTGCTTTTTAACATCTTTCAGCTATCCGACTGTCCACTTTCAGCAAATGACTATTTCATATATACATAATGTTAATGTATAAAAAGTACCGGAACTCATCTTTAACAAAACTTGAAATGGCAGTAAGATCAAATATTCCAAGCAGCAATATAAAAAGCATGTGGAAAAAACGGTGCCGGAACGCCGTTCCGGAGCGTTCTGTTAGAAAATAAATAGAAGTAAAAACAACACGTTTTTATAAGTGGACTAAAAAGAAGAACATAAATTAAAACTTTTAAGTTCAAGTACTTTGATTTGATATGACTAAAAACGTGGGGCGGATGCCATTGAGGTTTCACATATATGCAGTTCACTTATTCTCTCACTTATAGATCTCTCTTTTGCTTTCTAAATTATAAATCTTTAATTTTTATATCAAACACCTATCTTTGTGTTGTATTTCTAAATTAGAATGGGATTTTGAAGCACCCGCCCCGCGTTTTTAAGTCATATTAAATCTCATGTGGCACGTGAATGTCAACAACAGCAGACGTATACATATGTTATATAGAGATACACTAAAAAAATGCATTAATTTAATTACGGTACATTCCATCGATCTGAAATTATGATTCAATACATTCTCATCCAGGATCTATCTGTGGTAAAATTTTGAGATCTCTAGGACCATGAGAAGTGGTTTAATTTTACGTTGGACAATTTGAAATTTTGCGGACAAACAGAGAAAAAAATAGGAACGAATCAAGTTAATAAAAACTTGGTAAAGGCACTGCTTTTAGCAATTCAATATTCAACCGAGTTTTTATTTCTTCTTTGAGTTTTTGTTTTGGCCTCTGTTGTGTGTGTGTGTGTGTGTGTGTGTGTGTGTGTGCGCGTGCGTGCGTGCGTATATGGCCTTGGTGGTGGGGTTCGGGTGATTTTCCCCATTTCCTTACAAGACATGAATGAACCTTTGTTAAAAACTCGTCTCAAAAATTTAACCCCAGCCATGTCAGATTGACATGTAATATAATAAAGCTTTTAAGTAGCCGTTTGCCTGTGATTCGATCTCTTGGTGCCATTGACAGGCACAGGGAAGGAGTGGGGTTGGGGGCTTTTTGGGGTGGAGGCTAGACGGTCAGTGATTTTAGTAGGAGGAGAAGAGTGTTTTTTGTAAATTCTTATTTAATCTTTAATTAATTTTTTTGATTATGTTCATCCTATTCGTATTCGTAGTTGTTATTAATTAAAGCTGGCACAATCATGTGACACAACTGACAACCCCCTCATTAATATCTTACACCAAAGGAAATTATTATAATAACAAGACGACATCTTTTCCATGAACAAAATTTTTATAATTTTTTTTTTTTTAAAACAACACAAAAACATTGATGACAGAATGAATTTATAATTACTTTAGACTTAAAGTTTATTTTGAAAAAAAATAAATCTTTTTTTAAATGCGTCTTTTCATTCCATAATATAACATCACGATGAACAAAATTCGATGGCCTTTTAGGGAACAAACAACCACTGGTATTGGGTTTTAATCCGATGAGTGCAAGTCTTATTACCTTTGTGTACTCAATGTAGTAGATTTTGAGTCTCGTGTATCCGGGGAATATTTTATAAATAACATCTCAACACTCATCTGTTTTCCTGTTTTCAGATCATTGCTGAAACACTCGCTGAACAGCTGACAGGCCGTACTTACTCCAGTGAGAGCGCCAAGTTCGCCGTGCTGCTCGCCGATCAGGTGAGGAGACTAGTCAGTCGTTGTAACGTCTCCTCCACCTTAAGACAACCTTTAAATGATCTAGAATTATATTTATATAAACGATTTAAAAATACACAGTTTTAGTTAATGATATTTACCCCCATCTTCAATGTACCTTTTGGTTTAAACATACTTGAAAGACGTAGGAAGCAGTTGTGGGGAGTGGGGAATGACACATGTATTTTGAGCCATAAGGGGCCGTCCATAAATGACGTCACGGATTTTGGCCGATTTTTACACCTCTCGCCCTTCATCACGCGCGGTCATAAAAACGCAGCAGACACCNCCCAAAAAAAAAGCCGTTTTTTCTATTTGAAAAAGAGCGTGTTTCAAATCACTTTTTTGAACTTATTTTTTGGTCATTTAAATATGTATTTAAGTCTAAGGTTGCACTCTAATATCGTAACACGCCTGAAGCAATGTAAAACGTCATAAAATAAATTGTTAGAAATCAAATATTTAAGTGGAACCTTTATTTAAAGTTGTGAGTTTTGATGTGACGTCACATTTCTAAAAAAAATCCTCCTCCCCCTCTTCACACATCGTCACAAATGCGTGGTGTGGACCCCCCTCTCCCCCCCCTTAGGTCAATACCTTCTTAACGCAAAGGCCCGCTACCGATTCATAAAAAAATATGTAATAAAATGGTAACTTTTTTATCTTTTGTTGAGGATAATTAAAATATTTACGCCCGTATGTAACTCCAAGAATCTCTAAACATTTTAAGTAACAATTTGGGATCTACATTAGTCTACCGTAATAATACCTTCCCATACGCCATGGACCGTTGACCATTGACCGTTGAAACTGGAAATATGAAACCTCTAATTATACTTTTCGGGTAAAGCAGGGGTCTCCAAACTACGGCCCGCGGGTCAAATGAGGCCCGTGAGGCCCTCTCACCCGGCCCCTGGAGACCCTTTAATATATAAATAAGATACTACATTTACATGTAGTTTACCACCAAACTGTGTGTAGTCGGCCCTCAAACTGCTGTTAGACAATTAATGCGGCCCTCCAGCTGAAAAGCATGGAGACCCCTGGGGTAAATGATGGGTTCTTTTAATGTTTTGTTGTTATTGCTGCACAGTGAAGTTCCAAAAGAGCAATCACACTGTCTGAGGTGGTTATCATGTGACGTTTGCCGATCCGATTTGGAAAAAAACGAGGGGGGGGGGGGTTGAGATGGCTCAATTTTTGTAGAACATAAAAAAAAAACACAAATAATTTCATGTTTGTTATGGTTATTGCCTGTTATTTATACAAAATAAAGTCACAAACAGCAGCTGCTCTATTTATATTTTATTTATAGGCATCCGCTGTTTTACTTACAAGGCATGGGGCACGTGAAGGGTCTGGAGGAACAGATCACATGTTCGCTCAAGCATGAACGTCACTGAGGGACACTGTCTTTTATTGTCAACTATAATGATGTTTAATTACTTGGAACTTGAATAGGCCTTTTACTAGGGATCAGTGGCGTAGCTAGAAATATGTAGGGGTTTGGGGGACGGCGGGGGCTTAACCTCTTTGAGGGGGGGGGCACACATGCATGGCGGTGGCATAATATTTAATGTAAGAAAAATTCGGACACTAATTTGGAGGCCCCCCTCAAGTGGGCACCCGGGGGACTTTCGAATTTGGACCCCCTCTATCCCTATCATAGCCATCCCACTGCTAGGTCTGGAACTGATTAAATTTTANGGGGGGGGGGGGGGTTCAACACATTTTTGCCGATGTGTGACGAGGGGGAGGGGGTAGTTAAAGCATTTTGACGTCAAGTCAAAACACGATAATTTAAATAAAAGTTCCACTTAAATATTCGATTTCTTACAATTTTTTTTCTGGCGTTTTAAATGGATTCACGCGTGATATGATAGTAGAGTGCAGCCGTACACTAATTACATACTAAAATGACAGTAAAGTGATTTGAAACATGCTCATTTTCAAATAGAACATGAGAATTTAAGGGTTGGGGTGTCTCAGCTTTGTGATGTCATATTGGAAGGGGCAGTCTAAGTTTTTGTGACGAAGTGTGACGAGGGGGGAGTGGGGTTAAAAATCTACTAAAATCGCGTGGCGGCATTTATGGACGGACCCTAACGCATACATCTTATATTATCAATTGCAGACGCTCCTTCTATACAGAAGATCATAGCGTCCTACGCTTATCTTTTGTTTGTGTTTAGACCTGCATTTTTATTAGAGTTTTAAACGTTGATAAAGTGTTGGTTTTCCTGGTTTCTTCAGGTGACACATTCCACGCCCAAATTCCGGGCGTGTTTCCGTTAAGTCGCGATTCATTATTTCGCGAAATCGATTAAATCGCGGTAATTCAATTGCTCCCAAACTTTGTGTCGTAACACAGCAAATTCGTTCTGTTATGCAAGAAATAAGAAAGAAAAAAACTTTTTTGTTTACGTTTGCATCTCTAAATAAATAATGATAATACAAGGGAAAAGTATTAATTAACAAAAAAATATAAAACAATAGATAAATTGGAGAAAAAAAAATCTTCTAATTTTAATCAAATTTTAATTGATCAAATTATTTTTAAAAGATTAATTTTTAAAACTATTAATCGATTAATTAATCGTCAATTTCCGAAGCCCTAGCCTTTACATCTAACCTATCACTCAATATAAATGAAAATATATACACCCATGGAAGTGGGCAACTACAGGGAATGCACTCACACTAAATGAAATGGACAGACATTTAAAGTTGTTTTTTTTAGCCTGTAAATAGTGTAAAACCTCTCTCATAAGGATAACATGGTAATTTTTTTCCACTGTGGAGGGGGTGGAAGGGGGACATGCCAAATGCCAATAGCCTACTATGCTGGGATGAAAACTTTTTTAAAAAACAACAACAAACACACGTCACACTTTCATACAAACCGTAGCTATTCAATTTCATTTGAAGTGCTTTGTAGGATGCGATGCCACAAGACCTAATCGTGCGCTGAGCCGTGACAATCTATACCCACGGGATTGGGCATTGGGGGAAAAAATTGCGCCGTTTGTCGACCGTTAATAGGCGAACTTTGATTGGATCTTGCTGTTATTGTTTGACGTGAAAAATTGGGAATTTGCAAAATGGAAATAGTTCCAGCAAAGTTGATCATTTTTTGCATGCGTTTCAATGGACTAATTTGATTTATACGTCTTTTTTTCTTTTTCTTTTTTTTAAAATTATTATTAGTTTTATTTATTTTTTAATTTGTGTCTGTATAATTAAAAATAAATTACTAGAGCAATTGAAATTAACGATTAATTAAGCAATTAATCGTTTAAATTTGAAATCGATTAAAAAATTTGTTTCATTGATTAAAATTCGATTAGAATTTAAGAAAATATTTCTAATATTAAAATAATAATAATAATAATATATATTTTTTGTTATTTGCAAACTTTTACCCCGTATTTAGACGTGCATGCGTAAACAATTTTTTTCCCCCCGTATTTCTTCCATAGCAGAACGAATTTGCTGTGTTACTTGGGAAAAAATTATGAGCATTGGAATTACCACGACTTAACCGATTTCGCAAAATAAGGAATTGCAACTTAACATAAGCGCTATAAAATATTTTAATCAAAAGTATTCGATTAATCGATTAAATTTTGCCAAATTAATAATATAATTGGAATAGTCAAAAGCAGCTCTAAAATTAATTTAAACATAAATTCAGTGGATTGATTGGTAGATGGACTTGGTCATTCGTACAACAATTTTCTTCACACAATAATTTAATTTAATAATGCGATATGATCTGATGACCATTTACTAGTGTCACAGTCTCTTATTTTACATTTTCCCCTTCCCCAACAGCTGGGTTGAGGGATTCTTTTACCACATTGTACTGGACTCAGAGTTGTGCACCAGATTTATTTCCCCTTTTGCGTTTTTTTTCCACCTTTATTTCCGCCCAACGAGATCTGTGACAGCTAGGTGATCAAAACAAAATAATGCAAGAAATATTTCGGCCAAGTTGATCTAAAAATGTGACAATTAAAAAAAAAAAAGATTTAAAAATCGAGACAGTTTGACACATAAAATTTAGCTCGCAATTAACTTGAAAGGAACAAATAACAATAAGTGGGTCAATGGCGTAGTTAGGGTTAGGGTAAGGGTTAGGGTTAGGGTAAGGGTAAGGGTTAGGGTAAGTTTTGGTTTGGACGTTGTTAGGGGTAATCAAATGGTTAAAAGACCCCCCACAATGTATTAGTTAAATTATTAAACCTAGAAACACAAGAGGTTAGAAGAACAAAGAGTTAAGTAGTAGTTAAACACAAAGCATTTAATTCGAATTTTGAAAATACAACATAAAGATAACTTAAAACAAGATAGAAATACGGATAAAAACACCTTCCATATTCCGTATGCAAAACAAACACATACAAAGTTTCGTTTTTCCCGTTCGGAATTCGGGCGTGGAAGTGGAAGGGTTGCCTGAAGAAACTAGGGAAACTCTAATAATAATGCAGAACTAAACACAAACCATAGATGAGCGGATGACGCAATAATCTTTTGTATAGAAGGAGCGCCTGTAACAGATGTGGGACGTGGTGGTCGAGAGGTAGCGCTCTCGACTGTCATACCGATGGTCACGAGTTCGAATCCACACGAAAGTGAGGATTTGTTCTCGGGGCCTGAGGAGTCCCCGAGTCACCCAGCTCCGAATGGGTACCTAACTAGACAATAGTTAGGCGGCTGGGGTAATGCGTGGAACCCCTATAGCCGTGGCCTGTGACCGCTGCATCACTTGCCAACAGATCATCCCTCATGGTCTGTGGACGCAATTATCTTCTGCATAGAAGGAGCGTCTGTATATCTAAGATAAGATAAGATAAGATAGATAATGATGCCTGTTAGTCTAAGGGAGAGAACCCATCATATTATGCATTTATCCAATATTCCATATGACCTTTAACCTCACAAGAATCATCATGAAAACTTCACTCCATCCCCTGTCTCATAACGAGTTTATTTCCCCTGACTTCCATCTTATGCCAGCTGACACAGAGGGCCAAGGAGCTGGGCATCCCTCGCTACAGGTTCGTCTCTCTTGTCTTCCTGGGCTCGTCCGCCCGAGCCGCCGTGTCCATGGCCAGTCGGTGTGTCTGGGACAAGAACACGGACACGTTCGCAGAGCACACCTATGAGAAGGACGGGCTTTACGCCACAGCTGTCATCTACGGAATTTACACTGAGTGATCTTGTACGTTTATTAATGTCTATTGACGACAACAACAACAACGGTGTCAACATTGGCGTATCTTTGGTGCTCTCAACCCCATCACCCCTTATTTTTCATGACTTTTTTTTCCTCAATCAAAAAATGTATTTATTAAATTTTCTTTAAAAAAAAAAAAACAACACATTAATTTCATATCCTTTTATGATAAACCTGTGAGACATTATTATTACTTTTTATTATGAAATTTTAACTTGAAGTATTACTTAGCAATATGTGGCTTAAGAAGATTAACATTTTTTTATTTTTGTTACACTTTACACACACAAAATTAAATTGTTCCCTTACAATGCTGGCTTCACCATTTTACGAAACCATGGATTCTAATGTTTTTTTTTTTTTTAATTTAAAAATCCCGCACCGTGTGTGCATGTCCATAATGTACGTCACGCAATTTTTTTCCCCATTTTACCCCCCCCCACCCTGTTACAAAATGTCAAAATCTCGGGACCTCCCCCTTACTAAAATAATTATAATTTAATATAAAACACAGTGATGCCACAAATAGCCGCCTCCACCTGTCACAAACTGTCACACTTTCTTATACCCCCTCCCCCCTCAACAGCGTGACTTACTTTATGGACGGCCCCATATCTGCTCAACAAAAGAGTCATGCCATCATTAGACCAATGAGAGTTGGACCAACACATGACATCATTAGACCAAGGAGAGCTGGACCAACACATGACATCGTTAGACCAAGGAGAGCTGGACCAACACATGACATCATTAGACCAAGGAGAGCTGGACCAACACATGAGATCATTAGACCTAGGAGAGCTGGACCAACACATGACATTTAGACCAAAGATATCTGGACCAACACATGACATCACTAGACCTAGGAGAGTTGGACCAACACATGACATTTAGACCAATGATATCTGGACCAACACATGACATCATTAGACCAAGGAGACCTGGACTAACACATGACATCATTAGACCTAGGAGAGCTGGACCAACACATGACATCATTAGACCAATAAGAGTTGGACCAACACATGACATCATTAGACCATTGAGAGTTGGACCAACACATGACATCATTAGACCTAGGAGAGCTGGACCAACACATGACATTTAGACCAATGATATCTGGACCAACACATGACATTTAGACCAATGATATCTGGACCAACACATGACATCATTAGACCAATGAGAGATGGACCAACACATGACATCATTAGACCAAGGAGACCTGGACCAACACATGACATCACTAGACCAATGAGAGATGGACTAACATAATGTTTGGCACGTGTGTGCACGTGACATTGTACATATGACACTGATAATTGACATGAATGTCAGGACGTTCGTCTTTCATCTGTTTTATGACATGCACTGTTACAATTACATGTACCATGATTTAAAAAAAAGAAGCGTTTTGGAATAAAGTTTGAGTTTTAAGACAATTATAGAGTGAGACTATATATATTATGTCTCTGTCTCCGAGAGAAACGTAGTTGTGAGAAAATAAGTCCGCACGGTAACAGAATTTATTTCCTTGTTCGTTTTGTTTGGATGAATGAATTCATCAGAAAGTTTGGAAGTGTCTACAGACATACACAAGGGGGGTTACTCTTGGAGATCATAACATAATAAGTTTTGTCACAGTCGTGGACATTTTTTAATATTTAAATTTTGAATTATGTTAATTATTTTAAATATTCAAACTCCCCACTAACTAACATCCAAGTATAATATATCTATTATATAATGCGCTAAGGCGCATTTCCGTCCGTCAGTGTGAATCCCTTATGCCCCGCAACTCTTGATTACTTTTTTTTTAAAATTGAAAGTATAGACGTAAAATCATAATGATTTTGGTTTTGAGATTAACAGAGCGTGTGGTTTTGCGCACCGTAGAAAAAAAAGATGTGGCGTCATGAAGCTTTTATTACATTAATTTATTTGATGTTACTTTTCATGTTGATAATCCGAGTGTGTGAATAAGCATGTGTGCGAGTGTGTTCTTGTGTGTGTGCGTGCGTTTGAGTGTGTGTTTGTATTAGTTGTGAAATAACGACTTATTTAATAGATTGCTAAAAGTGAAATTAAATATTGAAAAGACGTTACCAGGTAATGGTTTATGTATAGTTAGAATTATGCACTGGATTAGGAAAAATTCCGTTAATTTTATGAACACAAGTTTCTGCCGACGCGTTCTTCGTGGGTACTTGAATAAAAGATAACGGGAAGTCATTGAATGTGACTTAAAAAACTGTTAATGAGAAGATCAATCTCAAATAATTTTTTTCAGAGATGTTTTTACTTTATGTTTTATTTTAGAAGAAATGAACTCTACGATAGTAGTTGGACCATTAAATTGCCACTATGGAAAATAAACAGTGAAAAGAACTTATAGTCGCTATTGAAATTGCATTATTTATAGTTATAATATGTAATTGGGTAAGATTGAGGCTAATTGGCACATATTTATTTTTTTAAAGAAAACGGAAACTTTCTAAAATTTTAAATTGTACTTTAAAATAATAAAATCACACGAAGATGGGTCGAACTAATTTCTCTTAGTCTTTGTTAAATAGCTATAGAAATAAATGTGACGAAATTATTTAATTGCAGACGTATTAACAATTTTACATTTTAATATAAGTTTTGATACATCTATGTATATAATCGGATGGAGGCAAATATTATATGGCGTATAAGAAGTCAAAATTACAGAAAATGAAATTTCTTAATAGAAAAATTAACACGGAACCGCTTTTAAAACATTTAAAAAAAAACAAATTACACAGACTATTTGTGTAAGGAAACAATAAATTAAAGCTTTATTATCAACTAATACAAATAATGGTAGACGTTTCGGCTCATGCCTTCATCAGTACAAAAACAATTACATGTACTTACATATATATTAAAATTAAAACATATTAAAGTCTATGTGATAAAATGAAAAGAAATGAAAGACAAAAATAAACACGGACATAGAATATAAGAAAAAGGAGGAAGTTGAAGTATCTAAAGTAACAGTGAAAACCACAACGGGAAAACGATTTTGCAGTCATGTAAAATTGTGGATTTGGTTAATTCCATATGGAGCCAACGTACCAAATCGTTTTATGAGTCTATTTTCCATGTGGACTCTATCATGGGTATTGGTTGCATATAAAATACCAGTAACTACAATATCCAAAATGCCATCGTGGTCAACACTGTTAAAATGTTTAGACACAGGACACTGAGCCTGTTTATTTATATTGTACAGGTGTTCTCTAAACCGATCTCCAAGACGACGACCTGTCTCACCCACATAAATTTTTTTACATCTCTTGCAAATAATTGCATAAATCACGTTGCGACTGGTGCAAGTGAATCCATCTTTTATTAAGAATTGTTCAAGAGGGAAAGAAATTTTGTTAATTTCAACCACATATGGACAAGTATTGCAACGGTTACGGTTGCAACCTTTTGTTCCAATATGTGCTTTCATTGTGGGAAGGTGACTTCTTACAAGTATGTCTCTGAGGCTTTTATCTCTCCGGAAAGCAAAAAGAGGAGGTTTTTTGAAGACCTGCTGAGTTAGAGGGTCAGCCATAAGGATTGATCGGTTTTTGAGAATCACCTGGCGGGCCTTAAAATTATGGGGATGGAAAGTTAAAACAAATTTGCATCTATCACATTGATCGTGAACAGATGATGTAAATGTGTCCTGTCTGGTCATGCCTTTAATTCTATTGACAGCTGATGTTAAGATTGTTTCCGGGTATGACCTCCTTCTAAAAAAGTCCAGCATCTCATCACTTCTTTCCAAGAAGTCTGCCTCATCACTGCAGAGTCTTTTAAGTCTTAGTAGTTGTGAAAATGGGATAGAGTTCCTACACGATTGAGGATGGGACGATGTATATAGAAGGAAACTATGGCTGTCTGTAGGCTTGTAAAAGATGGATGTTGATATTTTGTTTTCTTTTAATTTTATTTGTATGTCCAAAAAGTTAACAGTACTCCTATGAATAGTTGATGTGAATTTTATTGAAGGATGGAAGCCACCAATGAAGTCAATAAAATTTTGCAATTGCTGCATGTCCATTTTGGTTATTCCAATACAATCGTCGATGTATCTCTTGTAGTACTCTGGACAAATACCTTTGTAATTTTTATTCCATAGGTGTTCCAAATGGCCCATAAATATGCATGCATAACTTGGTCCCATTTTTGTTCCCATGGCAACTCCACTAATTTGATCAAAAAACTGTCCGTTGAACTCAAACGAGTTTAAATTTAGGACCAGCTCGGTCAATCGTAGTATGGCACTTGCTGGGAACTTAAGATTTGCCTTCTTGTTTAGAAAAAAGGAAATTGCAGAGAGGCCATCAGCATGTGGAATTGACGTGTACAATGAAGAAACGTCCATTGTAAATAGGAGGTGATCTTCATCCGGTAAAACCAAGGAATCCAGTGATTTTAGCATATGGCTAGTGTCCTTAATATA
>MUZC01000948.1:54230-68897 GCA_002072015.1 Radix auricularia
AAAAAAAAAAAAAAAAAAACCATAAGCAGTTCCGGAACATTTCGTAGGACCTGTTACAACTGAGGGAATGTTACACGTGACGGTACAAGTTTTTTGGGGAAGCTGGGATTTTCTTTTCTTTTATCTTATTTTATTTTGTCATTACAGACGCTCCTCAATGTAGAAGATTAATACGTCCTTACGCCATGGCTTATTCATAATCTTGCATTTTTATTACATCTTTGAATGATGATAGTCAATTGGGTTTCCTGGTTTGTTTAAGAAACCCATTCAACGCTCGAATACCACACTGGAAATATGATTCTATGTTGTGTAATGTAACTATTTTTACCCATCTTTTTTTAAAAAATCCAATTAAATGTTTTACGTACTTACAAAGCTAAACACGTGGGGCGTGTCCGGGATTTTTTCCTTATCTTCTGGCATCGCTATACACGCTCCCTTTATTTATTCGTTTACCAAGTTAATTTTCCCCATCTTGTAAAAGGGGGCGGCACATCTTATACCATATTTATTTACATTATTACATAGTGATAGTGGATAAACTGTACAGTCTATACCAGGATTCCACGATAGTTACAGAAAATGGGGTGCACCACAGAAACACAGAGTAAAACGGCTCAAGGAAGAACTAGGCCTAGATGACTAGATGGATGACGTAGAGAAAGATCTACAACAATTGGGCATCAAATGTTGGAGAAGAGAGGACTTAGTGGAAGGAGGTCGTGAGGCAGGCCCAAGCCCTACATGGGCTGTGTGGAAGGAGGTCGTGAGGCAGGCCCAAGCCCTACATGGGCTGAGTGGAAGGAGGTCGTGAGGCAAGCCCAAGCCCTTCATGGGCTGAGTGGAAGGAGGTCGTGAGGCAGGCCCAAGCCCTACATGGGTTGTAGCGGTACTAGAGGTACTAAGTAAAACAATAATCTTCTAAATCCCGTTGTCAGGTCAGAGTTGGAGTGAAGGCACCACGGGAAACTATACGTAAACCCATATGACTTTCTGTTGTCTTCAAGGTTGATATTCCGCGCTCTTTCTTTTGAAGCATCGGTTCAACATTTTGAGAACCTTCTATTACTGTAGAACGCTAGCTACGTCACAGAGAACCAACACAGGTGCTATAAAACTTTATGGGTAAGCCACTTCACGGGATTATGGAGGGTTTTTTTTTTTTTTTTTTTTTTTTTTTTTTGCCAATAGTAAAATAAATTAGTTTTAGACTGTTTCCATCCTCTCTTCTCTCGCGTTTTTAATTTAAAAAAAAAAAAATCTCAACGTTCAGCCTATTACCACTTCTAGAAACCAAAATAGATAGTTCCTGCTTCTAGTATTGTCTATGTGCACGTGTGTGTTGTTAATTTTCAACGCACGCATAAGGTGTGAAACGTTCCCATTGAGATGCGATTTACGATTCAAAGAATTTGAAGGACAGTTTTTGAAAATAATAATAATAATAACAACACAACCTAAGGCTTGAAGAAACTGATAATAACAACCAGTGTTTTTTTTTTCTAGCAAAATATATTTGGGAACTCATTTCACATCTGTTTTTTTAACTTATGTCAGAAAATACTTTTCATTTCAGCGCCTTTGTGCTTGTTGAATTATTATTAATTTCTAGACTTTAAAATGACATAGAAAAAATATTTCCCAAAGTTCGTACTAAAATCACCCCTCCGGAAATAGAAATAGGCCACGTCAATCTTATTCTACTAATAATAACTAATATGATATCTATGGTCCATAGATATCATGTTAGTTGAATAACAGCGTTTGCCAATTGGTTTGTTTATTCGTAAACTGTAATTTACGTCGTTCCCGTGAGTCCCCACTGTAAAAAAAGGACTGACAGTAAGTAAAATGCCGACTATTTATATAAATATACACGAATCTGGCCAAAATAGGTATGGGAACTCAGTTCCCATGCGTTCCCACTGAAAAAAGCACTGATAACAAAACTAGCAATAACAACAACAATAACAACACTAACAGCTAAAGCTTGAGGAAACTAGCGAGAGGAAACGGTAACTTGAGGACCAGCCCGCAGCTGATGTTAGTAAGGCGAGGGAGAGGGGACCGTTACACTCTGCCAGGTAGCGGTTGAGTTGTCAAGAACCTAACGTTTTGCTGGAGTAGCGTGAACCCCGCGGACAACCTTATCATCTTCACCGTGGCCGTGTCATGTTGACCCACAACAGTTTATCACATTACAATTTTTTGTTGGTCGCGAGGATTAGGCAAAACGTTATCTCCACCTTCGGCGCAAGGGGGGGAGTGGGAAATGGCAAGCAGTGAGTTGGTGGGGTGAAGACTTTGGGCGGTCGGCATAATACACTGCTCTAATCTCGGCATTATGTACTGCTCTAATCTCGGCATTATGTACTGCTCTAATCTCGGCATGATGCACTGCTCTAATCTCGGCATGATGCACTGCTCTAATCTAGGCATGATGTACTGCTCTAATCTCGGCATGATGCACTGCTCTAATCTCGGCATGATGCACTGCTCTAATCTCGTTGTTTTCTTAAAAATGAAAAGTTTGTGTTCCATGTCTATAAGCCAACCACCCCCACCACATCCCCAAAAGAAATTGTCCCTTGTCTGTGCATTGCGGGAGGAATCAAGAAACTCCGTGGACAGAGGTGCGTGGGGAGAGGGGATGAATATTTGGTCAGTCTCTGAGAACAAGTCCGATGTTTATCGGCCTCATCCAGTTTCCGCAAATAAAATAATCTGCTGGGTCAATCAGGAATTTATGGATCAGATATTTGGCTGCAATCAGTTTCTGCTGGTGTGGAGGCGGAATACAACCAACTGATACTTTTGTGTGAATTGAAAAAAAAAAGCCCATTGCAATCAATTTCCTATGACGTTTAGAGAATGTTATTCATTTTTCTCTGAGACTGGTCATTTCTCTCGCAGACTGGTCAGTTATTTTTATTTCAGGATTATTGTTAGGTTAACTGTCCACTGTCCATGTCAGAATTATTTACATATTTGTTAAGAGCCCACTATATAAACATGAATCAATGTTAACTTACATTGGCTTACTTTTAATCTTCACTCACCCCGTCCACAACCTTACAGTACACTAAGCATGTCATCCGCTAGAAATTTTGGGGCCCCTAAAAACAGGGTACGTGTTGGCCCCTCTGGGCTCCACCTCGTGCCTGAAGCCTTTTCAATGGTCCTTCTAGGCCAAAAACCTTGTAATGTGTATACAAAATGAGCGAAATGTATAGCTTATCCGACAGAAACAATGCTTGCTGGATTTATGAATACCAATACCATGCTTGGAAAGTTGAACCTTCTCGCAAAAAAAAGTTTGACTGCAAGTAGGAAAGAAACGAAAGCAGATGGCTGGATTGAAATAATACATTAATGAGATAGGCCTATGCAACGGGTTACTTAAACCGGTGCAATTACATCAGTGCAATGATTAGGAGTAGCATTTGGGTATTTTTTAAATACGTTCTAGCCTCTTAATAAATAATAATATCCCCTTTTCAGACTATGACGGCCTATGGAGCAAGTGAAGAAGCGTTCACAAGTTTCAAAAGCCACCACTAACGAGCAAGGGATTGCTTGGCTAGCACGATACCTGGGGACCTTCCGGCACCGAGGCTAGAGCCCGTGACTCTCTTTTCCCTCAGTTTAACAGTCTAGCACGCTACCGCTAGACCCCCGCGCCCCAGCCTAACTATTAGGGTTATCTAAATGGTGTAAAATCAGTATGGTTAGGTTACACTAACATACTGACTATATCAGTATGTGGCTATTCCTGACGGAATGTTGATAGAAAGTTAACATCTTCAGATTTAGCAGAGATATTAGGTTTAGGAGCATCGCTGTGTTTAGAAAATTGGTAAATTATATTTTTGAATTTCAATTCTTTTTTCTGTTTCTCTCTGTGTTTCTTTACCCGTCAATTTTAAGAACTAGACTTGTGTCGATTTATTTTATGTTCTACTTTGATCTGTTTGGCCAATAATGATAACTTTACAGTTAATTATTCAAACGTTGGAATAAATAACAACTTACTTCGAAAGATGTTATCTCAAATAACCTTTTAGGTACTTTGCCAAGAAATGTAATTATTGTCATAAAACTCTAAAACATATCATTTTAAAGGGTTATCTCTAAGCTTTCTAAAAACACATATATTGTTTTTCTATATTGAACAGAAGTCGAGTTATCGTTTTTTAAGAGTGATTTTTTAAAGCCCATTATGTTTACATAAATCATAAACTATTTTTTTTTAAAACTTGTTAACCATATTTTAAACTTTTGACCCATTTTGCTAAAAACTTTTGTATTTTAAAGGACAATTGCAACAAATTTTAAGAAGACATTATAATTTACAACATTATTAAAAACTATCTGGATACATTACAATTATTATTATTTTAATCACGTTTGTATTAACTTGCTTTCTGTTTGTCAGTCCGCAAAATTTAATTTTTTTCCAACTTGAAATTAAACAACTTTTGATGGTACCAGAGATCTCAAAATTGTACCACAGATAGAACTTGGATGACAATGCATTGTATCAAAATTTCAGATCGATCAAATATACCGTAATTAAATTAATACATATGTGTCCGTCTGCTGTTGTTGACACTCAAGTGCCTCGTATTTCATCCCGTGTACACACCCCGTGCTATTAAAACGTTGGGCGGTGTTTGGTATAAAAATAAATAGAGGTCCAAAAAAAAACCAACAAGATTTGTAAAAATCACGTTTTAATAAGTGGACTATAAAGGAAACGATCAGCTTCATAATTTTTTTAGGACGATGAGGGGTTGATGACGTTTTGGAACTTCTACCAATTTCCATCAAAGTTTAAACTGACAATGTTGATGTTTTTTAATAAATCAAATACAATGCTCAACTTATTTTTGAAGGTTTCAATAACTACAAAAAAGTATTTAAGACATTTACAGCTGACCGGGTCGTAAATAAATCGCCAATGTTTAAATCAATTAAAATAAGTGAGAGTCACCGGAAAACATACATGTCACGTTTTTGATGACTAAATTATATTATTTTTAGAAAACCGTGACGTAAAGCACGAAATTCCGAGGAACACCTTTAGCGAAACGTTCATTTTGCAGAAGAGTTTTTCCGGCAATTTTCGTTGTAAGCTAAATTTTAAAACTTTTTTTATCACATGTCATTTGAATAATTGTCCGAATATATATCTACACGCACAGCATTAGCATTAAAAAAATCAAACGTGGCTGACGGAACCCCCCCTTCCGTTGGGGCCCCTGAATAAATACCTGGATTCACCCCCTGGCGGCGGCCCTGACGGAACTTGAGTTCAAGTCACAAATTTGGCAGGTGACTATATTAATTATGGCTACTCCTTGCATTTCAGTAATCGATACCTACTAGAAATCGTATCAATAGTGTACACCGATGAGCATCTCTACCATACGAATATTTCCGAGTTGTTACGGGATATGATCGGTATACATTTCAATCTGTACATGTAGGTAAAAGTTAAACAGATTTTGAAAACATCTATTAAAAACTGATACTTAACTTGTTTTAAACTTATAACTTTTTAAAAATTTTGTTGTTGGAACCCAGGCAAAACTCATAAATAAAGAGTGAGGTTGCACTTACAAGCATCATCTGTTTCCACTGTGACAGTTACAATGTCTTAGAATTCGTTACTAGTCTAGCGTAAGGGATTAAAAAGAAAAACCCAATAAGAATGATATGTAAATAAGCATCTACGAAAGAATATTTAATGATTTAATATCAATGACGAATTTTTAAAGTTAAAATTATTATTTTTTTTTGGAGTAATGGAAAATTGGAAGCGGGTGGAGTGGGGGGGGGCTTAACATGGGACAAAAACATGCTGAAATAAAATGTACACACAAAATAACATTAAAATATAAGACAATAAGGTGTTGACAGTTTCATTTGTTAAACTCGTTAAATTCCCTCGCACGTCATCATCTTCTAAAGAAAGAAATAAACGTTTTAGTCACGTGATATCATTCTTGGTTCTATTTGAAAGTGAAAGCTGGTCTCTGGGGTCACGTGATATCATTCTTGTGGCTACCTGAAAGTGAAAGCTGGCCTCTGGGGTCACGTGATATCATTCTTGTGGCTACCTGAAAGTGAAAGCTGGCCTCTGGGGTCACGTGATATCATTCTTGTTGCTACCTGAAGATGAAAGCTGGTCTTTGGGGTCACGTGCTGTTCACAAACATGAAGTTTGCGCTGAACTAAAAATAATGATTTCTACAGAAGGGCATTTTAAAGAGTCGAATGGCACAGCTTTCGTTTAGCTTTCGATAATGTCAACAACAAGGGAGAAGTGATCGTTTGAGCATATCGCATTTTACTTTTGTAATCTTTTACCCAGGTAGAAGGATCACGTGGATTAAACAATTTCTTATTTGAAAGTAAAAACTACAATATAAAGTTAGTTTTAAAAAATAACTTTTTTTTTTTTTTGTTTTTTTTTTTTTTGTTGCAAAGGGGGAACAAAATTCCTATAGGGTTGCAGCAAAAATTCACGATTAATGTAACCTTGATTTAAATGTGTTACTCAGACAAAACATGTGCAAAATTTTAATCATAAAATTCAATATAAATAAATCATGCAAAATATGCAAATTTTGGCGGTGGGAACTTCTCAGTTACTTTTATTCCTCGGCAAATTTACATGGAACTAACGCAATCTTATTTGATTGGCTTAATGAACAAATTAACTCAAGACGATCTATTGTGGACATTATACACATACATGTATTTAAAGAATGAATACTTCTGCTGGTCGCCATCAAGTTAAGAATAATTTCTACAATAATTTCAGGCCGTCTGGCAGATTGGAATTCTTAACTTCAGTTTTAAGGTAGTTTTAAAAAAAATGTATTTCCAATGCACACAATACAGATAACATAAAATACGAAAACGAATCGACACAATTACTGCCGCCATATTGATAACGAATCGGAAAAATTGCTGCCGCCATATTGACAACGAATCGACACAATTACTGCTGACATATTGACAACGAATCGACAAAATTACTGCCGCCATATTGACAACGAATCGGCAAAATTGCTGCCGCCATATTGACAACGAATCGACACAATTACTGCCGCCATATTGACAACGATTAGACACAATTACTGCCGCCAATAAACATACCTACAACGAATTGACTATTGAAAATGTTTACACCCATCTTACACCCACTTCTAAACATAAATAAACCAATAAATAAATTATAAAGAAGCCCATTTCTATAAATCTGATTATGAAACTATTCACATTCGTCCTCATCTCGACCAAATCAAGTGACGTCATGCCACCTCAACAACAGGAACAAATGGGATGGGGTTGGGGGGGGGGGGTCATGTCGTTCAATTGCTTTAATTGCCTCCAGCCTATGCACATGTGCACTTTGACGTGCAGAGTTTTAAATATTTATATTTATA
Source organism: Radix auricularia (assembly GCA_002072015.1). NCBI lineage: Eukaryota > Metazoa > Mollusca > Gastropoda > Lymnaeidae > Radix > Radix auricularia. The sequence goes on from MUZC01000948.1 coordinate 61,691, forward strand.
TTTCACAAAGTCCGTCACCGTCGACCGTATGTAACCCACCAACCTTTTTTCTCCCACCTACCTAGTATAGGCTAAATTGAAAAAAAAAATCTGCATTAGAGGGGGTGGGGTAGGATGGAGATAAAATGAACTCTTTGAACCAAACGGCCAAGGGAAGATAACTGACACCTGGTTTTGGGAATCTCCAGCCCCGGAGCCCATCAATTGCTTACATCGGTGAGACATTAAAGAAAGTTTTATTTACCCCACTCGACTTTCCTGTTAGAGGCTAGGTCAGTGGCTTAACGACGTAAGTTTCTCCTACAGGAATCCCATATTAGAGGATGAGGTAGAGGTTTAACTACGTATATCTATCGGCTGCTATCACGGCAGGTGAAATCAATTGTTAAAGATTTTTTTTTAAAGAGCCAGTGAAACATAAAAGCAGGGGAGGGGAGACGACCCTGGCCTCTAACATTTGTTTCACGCAGCTGAATTTTTCAGAGTCCTATATTTTAAATGACATTCTACACAATGACGCAACATTCCGTTTTCATTCAAGACTGATTAAATTTAATCTCTAGTCGGATACAAGTTATAGAATTCGTAACACGTCTGTTGTCTGTCTTTTAATTTCTAGTCTATACGCAGAGCTGGATTTAGACTTGATGGGGCCCTAAGCTGGTATGATGGGGCCTTAAGCTGTTATGATGGGGCCTTAGCTGTTATGATGGGGCCCTAAGCTGTTATGATGGGGCCCTAAGCTGTAATGATGGGGCCCTAAGCTGTTATGATGGGGCCCTATGCTGTTATGATGGGGCTCTAAGCTGTTATGATGGGACCCTTTTGAATTCCAGATATTCTATGGCAGTGCCAAATATGAAAAAAAAATACGGGGGCCTTAAGAAGGTGGTGCTTCTAAGCTATAGCTTTTTTAGCACATAGTAAAAAATCCAGCACTGGATCTACACATCTCATTGATGTCAAACAAAAAAATCCTCGGGGACATGGCTATTTTCTAATATTTTTAATACATCAATTTTTTTAGCGCATTTTCGAGAAGTCGAATGCGCTATTGCACCCGTTTTGTCCGTCCGTCCGTCTGTCATCACCCTAGATCTCAGCATCCATAAGTCCTAGACCCATGATGTATATATGTTTTTTGTATGTCCTGACCTGCCATTTGTGCATCAACACTCAGTTACTCGATCCGTTAAAAAACCCCGTTAAAACTACCAAAAAAACATTGCGAATCGAGAGAGAACACTGGCGCAGGCAACGGCCGCCATTGCCGGAAGTCGAATAGCGTGCAAAAAGTATTAGTTTTTTTTTTGTTGACGTCATTAGAATATGTGTAAAAGTTTAGAGAGTTTTACGTCATCATTTGTGGTGACTTCAATCAAGATCTTAGCGATTCAGGGGCAGAAATTGAAAACTTTTCGAAACAAGCTTCAACATTCAACTACCTTCAACAAGATTGGCAACCACGATCTATAAAACAACAATTGACGGAGTATTTAGGCGATTAGCTGATTACAATTTAGAATGTTTCATTTATGAGTCCTATTTCAGTGACCACAAACCACTTGTAGTTAGATTAAAGAGAAAATAAAAAAATTTTAAATGTAAAGAAATGACTTTTAAATAAAAAAATGTTCATGTATATTCATTACACAAGAAAATTCATAAATATATGTCTAAAATCTAAACACAATTACTGATAACTACATAATGCTGATATCTAACATAAGTACTGATACATAATACGAAAATGCGCTAACACGTCCTGAGTCCAAAAAGGGACCAGGCTTAACATGATTTTTTAAAGTCAGCAAGCTATTTTCTATTTTATCAACAACTTCCAGCCCTGGGTAGCGCTGGCCTCAGTTCAGAGGATTATATGACCATCAGATGTCTGACGGACTGAAACTGTTGGGGTCGACCCTTCGGAGTGGGGGGGGGGGGGGGTAGCAGTGAAATAGGCAATCGACTTGAGGGATAAATATTTGTGGAGATCACTTCATCCGCCGGCTAGTTCTTAGATCTTCGGACAAGTTTGAAAAACACAACTTCAGCTAACGAAAGCTATTACCCTGGTCCCACACACACTTTGTCGGTAGGTGTGGGTGACCCACACTGTGTCGGTGGGTGTGGGTGACACACACTGTGTTGGTGGGTGTGGGTGGGCATGACCTTGTAGAGGGCATGTCCTGCTCAGCTTGTGTAAGTTGTGTTTTCTGCGAGGTGGAAACATTAAAAATAAATGCATCACTTTTCCCAAGGCTCATTTATAGCGGGTGTCTAAGGTCATCTATTGCTGGTGTCTAAGGTCATCTATTGCTGGTGTCTAAGGTCATCTATTGCTGGTGTCTAAGGTCATCTATAGCGAGTGTCTAAGGTCATCTATAGCGGGTGTCTAAGGTCATCTATTGCTGGTGTCAAAGGTCATCTATTGCTGGTGTCTAAGGTCATCTATTGCTGGTGTCTAAGGTCATCTATTGCTGGTGTCTAAGGTCATCTATTACTGGTGTCTAAGGTCATCTATTGCTGGTGTCTATGGTCATCTATTGCTGGTGTCTATGGTCATCTATTGCTGGTGTCAGAGGTAATCTATTGCTGGTGTCTAAGGTCATCTATTGCTGGTGTCTAAGGTCATCTATTGCTGGTGTCTAAGGTCATATATTGCTGGTGTCTAAGGTCATCTATAGCGGTTGTCTAAGGTCATTTATAGCGGGTGTCTAAGGTCATCTATAGCGGGTGTCTAAGGTCATCTATAGCGAGTGTCTAAGGTCATCTATTGCTGGTGTCAGAGGTAATCTATTGCTGGTGTCTAAGGTCATCTATTGCTGGTGTCTAAGGTCATATATTGCTGGTGTCTAAGGTCATCTATAGCGGATGTCTAAGGTTATCTATTGAGGATGTCTAAGGTCATCTATAGCGGGTGTCTAAGGTCCATTGACGATGGCCGCAGTAACAATGACTATTGAAACAAAAAGTTTTTTTCAAGAATATTTATTTCATTTGATTTATTTAGGGGTTGAAGCTCCGCTCTCTAATTCTAAATGTCGCTCTGTTCTGTGCGCACCAAATACGACAGGTCCTGACTAAAGCAGAGCCGCAGATACAGAACATTAATTTTTTAAAAACCAAATAGGCCGCGCTACATGCAGCATGGCATGGCCACTGAAGGTTTTAGTTTTACTTTTGTGCGTATAGTTGGTGTTTGTGTTTTACCGATGTCGAGTTCATCCTCATATCTATGAACGACGGACAGTCGTGGTTCATCCATCAGTTGGACCTCCAAAGAAGGATCTGTGACCTAGAAATGATTATGTTGCCGCGCGATATTGAACATCTTCTACAAGGAGCACATCGCCAAACAATGGGGCGTCGATAAAATAACTACATGTACTCTAATTGGTCCGAAAACCGTTTAAATAATAATAATAATAATTTTAAAAAAAACAACTTTGATGGTTTGGACACGGTGAGAGATCTAGATGACTGGCAAATACTATAATGTAGGGCGCAGACAATGGGGGACCGAAAGGAGTCGGTAAAATAAGAGATGGGGGGGGGACGATATCTGGGAATGGACCGGCCTGTCGTTCCTAGCTACCAAATGGCAGCACAGGACTGGGACGAATGGCGTGAAATAGTGAACAGTGGTCGAACGACACAGCATGGTTTAAGGAATAAGTGTCTTAAAATTGATATGAATGTCTTAAAATGTATACACCGTACGTTTCATATAATTGACATAAGTGTCTTACGAATGATATATGTGTTTTGTGAGTCATCTGTGTATTTGCAAAGTGGAGTATTTAAATCTTGTTTTGTATTTTCTCTTTTAAATACTTTTCTCTGTCCACATATATTTCTGTTAAGTTTATATAATTATTAATAATATATCTGCTCAGTACTACTCAGAAATATATTTATTGCTAATGAGAGCCCTCTACTTTATTACTCGATCTGGCTGCTAGGAATGTACAACTACTAGTAATCTACTGAATAATATCTCTAGCCAGTCATTTTATACTCAGTTATTCCCTCTTAACAGTACTTTCTCTACTCATTTATTCCTCTTGCCAGTGGTTTCTCTACGCAGTAATCTCCCTAAACAGTACTTTCTTTACTCAGTATTCTCTCACTTGCTATCCTTGCTAAGTACTAATGACTAACTTGCTATCCTAGCTAAGTACTCACTTGCTATCCCTGCTGGGCTTGACAGTCAAGATGACGAGGGCTATGACGTTGCCGACGACGCCGAGGAAGAACATGACAGCGGGAACAACGAGCGTCTTACTGCCATCTCCGCCAGACGTCACGTTTGTCCTGGAGGTGTCGTTATAATCCAAGACGTAAGAACCGTTGTAAGACCCCCCTTCACCCAAACGTCTGTAATCCAAAGCGGGGTCAAAGTTCACTGTGTGCGTCACGTTCATCAGATATTCTGGCATCGTGATCCAAAAATTTCTTGACGTCTTGTCAAACTGGACACGTGTGTGCTTTAAATAACACCAAACTCCATTTGTCTTCAATCAGAGCCTCGCCGCAGACAGGCTTCTTGGTTTATTTGATGACATCCAGACTGTCTCCTTAAATCCACTTGTCCCTGAATTTAAAACAAAAAAAATTGTTAGTCATAGTTTTTAATAAACAGGAAAAAAAGAATTAAACCAAGATACTAACTTCCAGGATTCAAGACATGAGTCATGCGTTCAACAACAGGTGTCCGTGTTTATTGAGTTCAACAACAGGTGTCCGTGTTTGTTAAATAGTTTAAAATCGATTAAAAAGTTTAATATGTAAATAGAATCTAAATAATGATATATCTTCAACAAACATTCAAAACAGGTGGCCGCTACAAGACTCGTTCTTGGTGTTACTAATTACACGTTTTTTTAAATTCTAAGCCGCAATTGTGGATATCGCCGTTTTAAAAAAAAATATTAATAAAAAGAAAATTATCACTCTTCAGAAACAAAACACTTTAACGGTCCGCTGAAAAGAATAGAAACGTTACTCTCGACACCAGCCTGAGCGACTTTATCCCCATTCAGAAACCGCCAGCCGTAGCCGGCTACGATGTGTCAGACGACGGGGAAATATGACGAAGATTAAAAACCCGAACGGAATTTCTTTTTACATTTCCCTTTGACCGGTCGGCGTGTGGGGTATCTCACGTGTCGGGGCGCATCACCAAAATATATAGGTCACGTTAGCCTGGTCAGATATCAGCAACATTATGAACCTGTTAACTGACCGGCGTGGTCGGTCGGGTTCGACGAGATGGAAATTTCTCTTGAGAAACGAGTCCAAGTAATTTTTATACTATGCAGATCATACGATAGTGACGTCATGCTAACAGAAGCCAAGATAATGGGAACGGTTTGTAAGGCGGGGTCAACCCAGCGTAAACAATCGTAAGGAGCCAATGGGCTCACAGCGGTGGAAGGTCTGGGCCAATCGGGTGTGTGTATTAGGAATTAAAATTAAAAAAAAACAAAGGAAAAAAAAACAACTTGAGTAAACATTTTCAAAACTTTTCTTTTTAAATAACATAGGTTAAATGGAATTCGACGAATTTCCAAAATAATTGTATTTACTGGCTTCATAACATGTTTGCTTCGCATTCTTCTACTTTGAAATAAAGTAATTGACGGTCAATTTAAAACAAGTTATTTTGTCACAAAATTTTTGTACGGGATTTTTTTTTTTTAATTATTAAAATTCAGGTGGCAAGTAAGTTTTAAAGTCGTTTCGCCGTTGTAAAAAGCCACGAATGATTTTCTGGCAGCGAGTGTATTTAAAACTAGTAGTAACAACTCGAATGGGTATTTAAACGCAATTTCACATAAAGAATTTCCGAGTTTTTTTTATACAAGGGAAATCATTCTAGATTACTTTAAAAGTCATTTCAAGTCATTCTGAAAGTAAACTAAATATGACTTCATATCCTCTCACACTAAATCACACCAAGAATGTGTCAATATAATGCGCACTGCGCACCAAACTATCAGCATTCACAATAAAGCAGGAAAACCCCATTAACTATCCTTCTAGATTTAAAAGTAATTTCAAATATATAAATATGAAAGTGAATAAAACAATTGCTATCTGCAAATTGGTGCTAAAATTACGGTAGTCGAACTAAAAAAGGTTTGTTTAAAAATATTTCTCCAAAATTGTTCTAAATATTATTAGCTATTGTTTTGCGTTTGTTTATACCCGATAGCTGTTATGGGTGCCGAGAAATCGACAAAATACTGGTATTTTTCGGTTTTTTAAATTTTAATTTCCAGGAGATTCAGTAAACCTTTTTTGGGGTGAGGAGAGGGGGCTTGGCCCTTGCACATCCTTGGGACTTCCTTAACATATTTGAAAAATACCCGAACCCTCTATCTCTTATGGTTGAGGTGAAGTTGCTTGTGCAAGCTCGAACAGACAGCACAGACATTACAAATATTTAAACGCAATAAAATAACTTAACACTTTTATGTACCCGCACTCAAATGATGAATGATTGTTTCTAATACATATTATGTATGTTCTATTTTTAAAGTGGATGAAGTTGTTTCTTTGTTTGTTTGGGGGGAGGGATGGTTGTGTGCCTTTAAATGTCAGATTTGATCTGTTTCTACAAACATACACATTGATATATAGGATTTATAATTTCAAAAGTATTTTAAAAGAAATTTTAAAAAAATATTTTGGAATTTCAGGTGGAAATTAATTTTTAAAGTAGTTTTGTCGTTGTTGAAAGCCACAAATGAGATAATTGAATAAAAATGTATTTTTAAAAAAAAAATAATTAAATTAACACTTAAATTTAACAATATCCACACACAATAAATAATTGATTGTTTCGAAAACATTCATCTGTCATATTCATTTAAACTGGGATACATTTTTGTTTTGCCTTTAAATGACCGATTTGGACAATTTCTACCAACCTTTACATAGGATATAATTGATTTAGACACAGTATTGACATTCCGACAGAACACGGTATTTCAATAAATAGACAAGTTTGGATATTGTAAAGATTCCACAAGGAATATGTAAGGGTCACGGGTATAATCCGCTCCCAGATTCTTTCAAGTCCTTGAACAAAGACTGACCCAACGGCTAGGAAAGGTATTTATGATGCGGTGAAAGGTTCGGGTAGGGGAAGGAGGGAGTTTAGAGGGATAAGCAATTCAGTAGCCCCCTCCCCCCCCCC
>MUZC01000948.1:73338-92040 GCA_002072015.1 Radix auricularia
GTTATGATAATGTTGGATATTTTAATAATGTCATAGTATTTCAGTCCTCTACTTGCAAGAATTACTGTATTTTGCGACGCACAAGATGACACCCTACTTTCCTGCACAAATGTGGGGTTCATACAGAATGGGCCATTTTCCTCTTCCAGCGCATACCTAATAATTTTTAGAAAACATGAGATGTGATATCAGTGTGATAATTTTAGATCAAATGCCTTTGATGTGCATATACTTAGAAGGGAAACTGTCATTAGAAGATCGAAATTAATTTGAGGAATTTTCTTGTATCTATATATTCTAGGACTATAAACAATGCAATGATCCTTGTAATATCAATAGTCACATTCGCGAGCTTAAACTTAATCGCGAAGGTTAATCACATCAATGGTTTTTGACATTACCGCTGCATTGTTCGTTAGCTGTCTTGCTATGGCAACTAAACATTTTTTTAAAAATGTAATATACAAAACAATCCGAATTCATACTTAATCTTATAGGGCTTTAAGCTGTGTAGGGGCTCATTATGCTATCAAATAAGTACAGAGAAAATCATGTCAAAACGGGAAAAGAATGCAATGGTACTTGGTAAAATGGAAAAATTCTTGCCGGTCGTCTGATACGAAAATGTTTGAGAATCACTGGCTTACAATTTATTTAATATCTTTTACATAGCTTCACTCATTATACGATAATACAAGGTAGACCTACACTAAATAAATACTTAAATGAAGAAAAAATGATTTGAAACATATTATTTTCAAATACAAAATATTTTTTAGGGGGGGGGGTCATAGTTTTGTGACGTACTTTTTGAGGGGGGGGGGTCGACGATTTTGTGACGACGCGTGACGTAGGGGGGAAGGGGTAAAAAATCGGCCAAAATCGCGTGACGTCATTTATGGACGGCCCCAATGTCTGTTGAAGCGGAAATGTTAAAGGAGAAAATATAAGGAAAGAAATTGTGATTCAAAAGTCCACCGAAAGTTCCCCGGAAATTAGGTAATGGAATAAATTTTAGGATTTGGCCTCAGCTAAAATGTTAAATTTTTAAGTTTGAAAAATAAATTAATAAAACCACGTGGAAAAAAATTAATTAAAAAAAACCTCATGCCTTCTTCAAAGTCGATATCAAATTTTGAATTAAATTTTATTTTTAACAATTAGAACAAAAGACTCCGTCAAATTGATGGATAAGTTTAATCAGCTCTTACAGATAGTCAGATCCCATGGAACATCAGCTATAATAGGTTCAACTTGAAGTTATGATCTGAGCCGTCTTAATAGGGCCAACTTGAGGTTATGATCTGAGCCGTCTTAATAGGTTCATCTTTAAGTTATGATCTGAGCCGTCATAATAGGTTCAACTTTAAGTTATGTTCTGAACTGTCGTAATAGGTTCAACTTTAAGTTATGATCTGAGCCTTCATAATAGGTTCATCTTTAAGTTATGATCTGAACTGTCGTAATAGGTTCAACTTTAAGTTATGATCTGAGCCGTCATAATAGGTTCAACTTTAAGTTATGATCTGAACCGTCCATTAAAAGAAAGGTTCTCGCTGACATCAACATGTCCTGAGCCTGTCCCCTCCCTTACCCAACACCAAGCCTAGATCGTTAAGGTGTGACAGTTCTTTGGAGCAGAACCTCATCAAACTGTAACATAGACTGGGTTATAATTAAAACAGTTGATATTTTGAATTATTCAAAAGCCAGTGCAAGTTTTGTGTTAGTAAACTAGAAATAACTTAGGAATTTTTTTAAAAAATCACCTGAGCAGTGTTTTTCTTTTCAACCTTCACTTTTCATTAGAATTTTAGAATACGGATCTGAAGGACAATTTGACGTGATCACTTTGATGGTGTATTCTTGATAATTGATAATACGCCACACAACCATGTGTTTAAATCAATTATTGTAATCATATATTTTACAACGTTAGCTATTAAATTTTTTATCATAATAATTTCTTTTGATCATTTCTCGCGAGAGAAGAAATAACAAGTAGTAAATCTCAGGCTTTTGAAGATATTCGTTGAAAATTTCAAGGCACAGCAGCTACAGAATGTCAGCGGGGGGGGGGGCATGGGCTTGAATGGTGATCAGAAATTTGACCCAAAAAAGCCAAGTTGTACGTTCATTTCACCTGCTGCAAGCTCAATCAAAATAAGTAAATGATTTCTAAGACATTGGATTTTACTAAATCTATCCATCAACAAAATATTTTTAAGACTAATGGCTTTAGGGCCGGTCTTTGGTCATCCCTTCAGATAGTCAGCATCCCTTCAGATAGTCAACATCCCTTCTGATAGTCAGCATCCCTTCTGATAGTCAACATCCCTTCTGATAGTCAACATCCCTTCTGATAGTCAACATCCCTTCAGATAGTTAACATCCCTTCTGATAGTCCACATTCCTTCAGATAGTCAACATCCCTTCTGATAGTCAGCATCCCTTCTGATAGTCAACATCCCTTCAGATAGTCAACATCCCTTCTGATAGTTAACATCCCTTCAGATAGTCAACATCCCTTCTGACAGTCAACATTCCTTCTGATAGTCAGCATCCCTTCAGATAGTCAACATCCCTTCAGATAGTCAACATCCCTTCTGATAGTCAGCATCCCTTCAGATAGTCAACATCCCTTCTGATAGTCAACATCCCTTCTGATAGTCAGCATCCCTTCAGATAGTCAGCATCCCTTCAGATAGTCAACATCCCTTCTGACAGTCAACATTCCTTCTGATAGTCAACATCCCTTCAGATAGTCAACATCCCTTCTGATAGTCAACATCCCTTCAGATAGTCAGCATCCCTTCTGATAGTCAGCATCCCTTCTGATAGTTAACATCCCTTCTGATAGTCAGCATCCCTTCTGATAGTTAACATCCCTTCTGATAGTCAGCATCCCTTCTGATAGTCAGCACCTTTCTATGTTAAAACAAGACAAAGTATGGGCGCCTCAACATTTAGTGATTGATTCTGTGTAACAACCAAAAACTAAGATTTAAGTTTTACTCTAAATTAGTTATTAATCATATATTAGAGGCGTCATTAGGGTTGAGGTTACACAGCGCGATATCTCATGATGTCATTTACCCCTCCTTCCCCCCTCCCCCAACGAACTACCCCGTAAATCCCACGCCCGAGTATGCCAGTGGAAAAAAAAACGGGAACATTCTTAACTTTGAGTTTGGTGTCAACAATTGTGAGGGTGTCACCCGGTGTGGTCCACCCCCCACACACCCCATTTATAAAACGAGTTATGACTATGTTAAAATTGAGAGGTGCTCATTGAGATGAACCACCGCTGGGAACTTGGTGAAAGTTCATACCTCATTGTTTCCCACATATCTTCTTGATGTATCATAATAGAAAACGAAGCGGACTAAACACAAGAAACCCAACGCTATACAGAATTTCGACCTTTACCATTTACCGTTTCATATTTCTAAGCAAACGCTTTGTTTGAGAATATCGTATTTTCTTTAGTTTATTTTGCTGATCTATAAAAACAAAAATCATTAAGACAATTACTGTATTCCCAACGAACTTAAAAAGACAGGACGACCAACTGTAAATACATAATCTGGGCAAGTGGATTGAGACGTTATCTCGTCCCCATTTCCTCCTTATCTCCCCTTGCTGTTGGGGCCGCTGTGTACACTACCACCCAATCAGCAATCAACAAATCGTATCTGTTGATCTCTATCTCCGTCTGACGGACTGTTTCCGTCGAGCGGTACGGTGTGTAGAGTGAAGAGTTCGTTTGTCACGCTGAAAAACAACCGTAACAAAACTAAATTCTACAGGAATTGTTAAGTATTTGAACAACAACAACAACAAACAATTTGTGCTGATGCAAAATATTTTCCGGCCATTTTTGCTCAAATAAAAATTTATTTTAAAAAAAATAATTTTAAAAAATTAATTTTTTAAAAAATATATAAAAAATTTAAAAAATCGATGATCTCAAATGCTCTTCAATTTATACTATCCGACTGAACTTAAGTTTTCAACGTCTTCTTTTCGCTTGTTTGCTCGTGATAAAGAGACTTAAGTTTCACTTACGAGCACTCATTTATTATTTGTAAAATATATAATGAAAAAAAAATACTATATTTTTGTAAATACTTTTATAACTTTCTTTCAAACCCAAGGTTTTTTATATATTATTTTAACTTTTTTTTTAATGCTTTAGGGCCACATGACCAACTCTGAGAACCATTTGATTAGAGTATTGGGTCAAACGTTTTTAACTTTTGCTGTCACCAAAGTTCCCTTTAAGTTGCGCGGTTGTGCGGCCATGCATACATCAGACCAATGCCGCGCAGCAGTTTAGATTACCGCGCAGCAAATTACGTAAATTATTGTACAAAAAGTGATGCTGCCCACATTTGCACACTATAATTTTTACTTTTTGAACACTGACCAATGAACCTTAGAGGCAACATTGGTTGTCACTGCAACAGTTTGTGAGGTTGGCAGTAGTTCAGGCGATGCTTACATTGTGTTACATCCCGATATGCAAGTGATTAGTTCGCCCAAATGAAATCAATTACACCGTATCTTTAATTCACATTGGAATCAGCTGTCTATTGTCTCTTTACCTCACTTATCATCAAGTAGAAAATATACTTGCCAGTTTGGCACATCAATGAAACATTAATATCCAACGCAGCTCACGTAATATTTACTTTCATGCACAAATACTAAACGACATCTACGGAAAATGACCTAATAGCAGACGAAATCCTATTACAAACTGCACGCTTTGCTAATTGCACCATAATAACAATAGTAAAGTACTTACTCAAATAGAATCTATATATTCTCAATATAAATTTGATGGATGTAAATTGAAGTGAACACATTTTCTTAAAATAAAAGGCATTCGCAAAATTACTTGATTGCCCCCGCTCAAATTTTATGTTGATTTCTGTAATTCCGGGCTGTTTTATTGAAGGTAGAAGGCGAAACGCTTGTATGTGAATGTTGACATTCAATGAAATTCCTATAACTATAAAATGTGTCTTCACCGGAAGGTGTGGAGAGACGCCGTCAACGCCTTGCGGCAATATCTGGGGTGGTCAATGTTTGGAAGCTTTCCAGTGTTGTTTGTTTTTATTAGAGTTTAAAACGGTGACGGAAAAGTTTCCGGAAATAAGACCCCTGACAGTCCCAGATAAGACTCCTGAGTCTGTGTGACATCAGACCCCTGACTCTGTGTGACATAAACCCCTGAGCAGTTCCAGATAAGACCCCTGATTCTGTGTGACTTAAGACCCCTGAGGAGTCCCAGATAAGACCCTTGACTCTGTGTGACATAAACCCCTGAGCAGTTCCAGATAAGACCCCTGATTCTGTGTGACTTAAGACCCCTGAGCAGTCCCAGATAAGACCCTTGACTCTGCGTGCAATGGAAGCAGCCAGTGCGTGGGAGTCAACGTTTTTTTTTTTTAAAAACACATGCTGCCAGTCAGCGAGACTTTTCGCTCCCACATTTTTTTTTGTTGTCTGAGACTTTCTCTGATTTATTTCCTCCCCACTTAAAGAGCTCCGTAATCGCTTCAACACCGACGCCACCTGGGGCACAAAACACCGTGATTACACTGTCAGATTTCTGGTTTGTGTTGCTTTTAGGGTGGGGGCGGTGGGGTGGGGAAGGGCGTCGCGAGTGAGAATTCGTTCCACAGGTTGTGTATAGAAATAAGAATTAGCCTCCACCAGGTTGAAGTCTACGGAAGTTTCTGGGGGGTCTGCAGACGAAACAGGACGTTGCACGGACAGTACGCCATGGTCTTTCAATCAACTAAGACGACTATGGCTTTTATTTAAGCATTAAATTTGTTTCAACATGAAAATATGCAATAGAAAGTTAAACCCATCCACTGGATTAGTTAATTACTCAGCACTGTAACTAATACAATAGTCAGGAGATGAAGACTGCTTCTTAAAATAAAAATAAAATACCTAACTAAAAGTTAAAAGAAAATATTAAAAATTTTATTTCGGGGTATCAACATTGTAACTTTGTAATCCCCCCGCCCCACTCTTTTCCTCGCACGTCAGATTCCCGATCCCTGAAATACAAAGAACCGGATCCGAATATTAAAAGAACCGGATCCGAATATTAAAAGAATTGGATCCGAACATTAAAAGAACTGGATCAGAATATTAAAAGAATTGTCATCTCGTTGTGTATCGTGCACTTAAGGGACAAAAGAAAAATATGAAAAATTGAAATAATAAAATAGCTCGCAAATTGTTAAAAATTAAAGGTAAATTAAATGAAGTTGTATAGAGATCTGTCGAGACTGAAATAATATGCTCTAATGTAGTGCAACTATTTTCTCAAAAAGATACAGTTATGGTGATATTAAACGATTCTTTTCTTGGAAATAAACTATCGGCTGATGAACAAATTAAGTTTGTGTCAGTTTCAGAGCGTGTGTCATTCATAGCTCATAGAATTTTTTGTTTAAAACTCAGCTTTAAGTTCAAGGACGTTATAACGGTATCAAGAGTCACTACACTTACCTACTTTTGCTTTGATCAGAGAACATTATGCCGAGTATTTCCTTATGTTACTGTAAGATGATCAACTGGGGTTACTGTTACAATAATGGATGTACCAGATTCCGATTTTTTGAAATCCGGCTCCGAAGCCGGATATGATCGGATTTATGAAGTCGAATCCGGCCGGAGCCAAAGCCAGAGACGGATTTATAAAAATTGCCGGATTTCAGATTTGCCAGAGCCGGAGCAGAAATCCGTTAAACCCCTTGTTACAATACGCTCGGACTCCACTACCAGATTCGTTGATTCCCGCCTGCGTATTTGTTCCCAAACCTTTTGGTTGAAGAAATTAGGATGCTACACATTTTTGTATGGACTATTTATTACAGACATGATCGAGGGGAGAAATTCTCCCTCTTACGTTTGTAAGGCATGTGCAATATGGAAAAAAAGTTTTTAAAAAAACAAGTTTTTGACTATAAATCCTTTACATCTATATACGAGACATTACTATACGGATATTCATTATAATACGCAGCGCAAGACAAAATACAAAATTATTATATGTTTAATATAATGCACACCGATCGTGAATATATTTTTAAACAGTGTTGTCAATAAAATACGCACGTTATTGCGCGACAGGTTGTCATATTACGCACCACGACATTTTTAGCACAAAAATTAACATTTTACATAGAGATTTTAAAAAAAGATAACCTAAAAATTGAATAATTTAATTACATAAAGGATGTAAGAATTATGATCAAAGTTTCACGTCTTCCATTTTGTGAAAATTATTCAACCCCCCAAAAAAAACAGATATTATAGTAACCTTTTCAAAATTTGAAGTGATGCGCGGTAACTCTAAACCGCTGCGCGCCATTGGTCAGATATCCGCGTGGCCGCACAGACGAGTTTGGTTAAGGTTGTAGCAATAAGTTATCAGTGTTGTGAATCTTTGATCTTGTAAGTCTTCCAGCTCACTCGTGTTTTTATATTCAAGCTACCCTCGCCTCCCTACCCACCCCCACTCAGCCCCACATTTTTGTGTGTTAACACATTGAAGAAAATGAGAAGATAACTTGTCTTCTTTTTTTAAAACCTTGAACTATCAATAAAAAATCTGTACTCTCCCCAGTCCCAGTAATAAAGGCCACAGGAGAACTCCCGAATTCAATCTTTGCAGACTTTGTGTGTGTGTGTGTTATAAAAAAATATGTCGTTTCTCTGGATCTTTGGTTATTTTGGTGGCGGAGTGTTGACTTTTCATTTAACATTGCTTGTAAAAGTAAGACTCCATCAGATTTCTGTCAACAATTGCCTCGCCTAAATGACGTACACACTAGACGTTTGGTATCTTTGATTTGAAGACATTGGCTTCCGGTGTGGGAATTTTACGTCATCTCACGGAAGTGACGTCATGGCCGATTAAAACAATCAACATAGAAGTAACCCGTACCCGCTCACCATGTGATATTCTTCATTCGATTGTTTACTTTACCCCTCAACCTCCCATGTCTCCTCCTCCCCCCCCCACACACGTTAACATGTAAATGACGTCACGCACGCGCCCCACAGATAGTTAACGCCTCTTATCACAGCCTGGAGCTCACACTCCGATTCTTATCTTATCTTAGATATACAGACGCTCATTCTATGCAGAAGATAATTGCGTCCACAGACCATGAGAGATGATCTGTTGGCAAGTGATGCAGCGGTCACAGGCCACGGCTATAGGGGTTCCACGCATTACCCCAGCCGCCTAACTATTGTCTAGTTAGGTACCCATTCAGAGCTGGGTGACTCGGGGACTCCTCAGGCCCCGGGAACGAATCCTCACCTTCGTGTGGATTCGAACTCGTGACCATCGGTATGACAGTCGAGAGCGCTACCTCTCTTGGAAGGCAACACCCAGACATCACCGTCATCTCCTTGAGACATGTGTACACAACAGTCAGCACTGACCTTGACATTTGTACACAACAGTCAGCACTGACCTTGACATTTGTACACAACAGTCAGCACTGACCTTGTCACGTGTACACAACAGTCAGCACTGACCTTGTCATGTGTACACAACAGCCAGCACTGACCTTGTCATGTGTACACAACAGTCAGCACTGACCTTGTCATGTGTACACAACAGCCAGCACTGACCTTGACATTTGTACACAACAGTCAGCACTGACCTTGTCATGTGTACACAACAGCCAGTACTGACCTTGTCATTTGTACACAACAGCCAGCACTGACCTTGTCATGTGTACACAACAGTCAGCACTGACCTTGTCACGTGTACACAACAGTCAGCACTGACCTTGTCACGTGTACACAACAGTCAGCACTGACCTTGTCATGTGTACACAACTGTCAGCACTGACCTTGTCATCTGTACACAACAGCCAGCACTGACCTTGTCATTTGTGCACAAAAGGTAATGACCTTGTTCTTTGTACACTATAGTAAGCACAGGAACTGACCTAGCCATGTATACACAACAGTGAGTAGTGACTGTGTTTTGTGTATACAATAGTCCGTAATAACTGTGACGGGTGTGAACCAGAAAAACAAGGACCCACTTCCGTCAAGAGTTTTGTTCCGCAATCAAGTAATGACACATTCAGGAGAAGTGTCCGACGGTTGGACCACGCTACATACGTCGCTTTGAATGTTTGGCCGACCAATAAGGACAAATTGGGGCGGGTCTACCCGACAATTAATACCATCTAGAAGCTTTCATTTTTAAAAAAAGTTAATAGATTATCCCTATTATTATTGGGTGAAGGCAAAGTTTTGAGTGTTCATACATGTTAAGTAGAGATCAAAGTCACCGAAGAAATCTAGAGTCATTGTCAGAGGCGTTACTATGGTGGTAGCTCGTGGTGTCCCCCCTCACGACTTACTCCATAGAATTTCTCCGAGTCTTCCAGTACCAAGTAACGGGAACATACAGAATTTTAAATTTTGGTGCCACCCTAGGTGACGCCACTGCTCATTGTATTTTGAAATTATGAAATTATGTAAAGAACCAGAGAAGATTTCTCATTTTCCATGGCTTTATTTTTTTTTAAAAGGGGTGGGGGGCGTTATTCACAATTGTTGACTCTTTTTTTTTTTTAAGTATTTTTTTTCAGGCTAATGAGGATGGGAAACATACATTTTCGGGAAAATTTTTAAATCTCAACCACATATTTTTAGAAAGTGTGAATTGAAGTTGGTAGCCAACTCTCTCAGCAAGCAGGAAGAATGTTAAAACCTCATATTAAAACAAAACTCTAACGTTATTGAAATCTTTAAAAAGAAAGCACAAAATTTAGATATAAAAGTCCAAAAAACCTGTACAAAAGAACAATTAATGGAGTACTTTTAAAAAAAATAATTTAAAAAATCGAAATTTTTAGTTCACTCTATGTACACTATTTACCATTTTATTTATTTATGTATAAGAACATCTTTTTAAAAAAAATAATAAATTAACAAGCTCTTTTAATAATGCTTGGCGTTACTCACCCTCTGATGAATTTTTTTTTCATTAGGGCATAACTCGCCCCTGACAAAACGTCATCACATATCATCACATCTCATCACATATCATCACATATCAGCAAATATCAGCACATATCAAACACACCTCACCACGTGTCGTCACATTACGTCAACACGTGCACATGAAAAAATAACTCGCGGCATTTCTGGACATGGCTGACACAAGATAATCTCTACGCTCGTGTATAGACATAGCGACACAAGATAATCTCTACGCTCGTGTATAGACATAGTGACACAAGATAATCTCTACGCTCGTGTATAGACATAGCGACACAAGATAATCTCTACGCTCGTGTATAGACATAGCGACACAAGATAAACTGCACGTTCAGCTCACAATTTCACACCAATAATAAACATTGCAAAACGTGTGGCATGTCGCGACTCACGCAGGGTCGGAGTCAACAGAATACGGGCGTTTGTAACGGTTGGTCACGGTAAGCTGGTGTAGATGAAGGGAGTCGGAACCAACGAGCATGCATAAAGTGGGGTCTAATGAATGAGCGCTGTTGGGAGTGTGGGTGGGAAGGATAACAATAGACGAGCATTGTCGAGGTGAGGTGAGTCATAAAAAAAAAAGAGCATGCATAAAATGAGTCATAAAAACTAACATTAATGACTTGAGTCATAATAAACTGACATTAATGACTTGAGTCATAATAGGAGCATCGTTGACGAAGTCATAATAAGCGTGGATAGAGGGTTGCCAGGTCTGCTTCCAAAACAAAAGTATACACCCGGGAGGAGGTTGCGTATTTAATATTAATATATATATACAATAACAAAAAAACCCGTAAAAAACAAGCCTTTGACTTTGAATCCTTTAGACTATATTTGAGACATAACTAAAAGAATGTTCATAATAATACGCTGCGCACGACAATCCAAAAAATCCAAAATGTTAGTTTTGTCTCGTTAAACATGTTTAATATAATGTGCACCGAATTGGAATATATTTTTAGAAAGCATTGAGTATTGCCAATATAATAGGCACCTTATTGCGCGACAGGAAAGGTTGTTCAATATAATACGCACCACGACAGTCTGGCACACAAATTAACATGTTACATAGAGATAGATAAAGATATTGTAAAAATTCATTAATTTACCTACAGTAGTCTACATTCGATTGATCTGAAATTGTATACATCATTTTTAACATCGGCACAAGTCTGCCTGCAAAATTTCAGCTCGTCACCATACGGGGAAGTGGGTTAAAAATCGATCCAAAGTTTTTTCGGCACCGAAGCAAGCAAGCAGACACCACGAGTTAATATAAAGGATTTAATGAAATGATATATTTCCTAACATAAATTTTAACATGTATTAAATAATCAATAATCACTTCAAAAGTCTACATTAAATTCAAAATATCAAATACATTATAATTATATGTAAAATATGAAATATTGAAACATTCAATTTAAAAAAAAAGTCCGATAATCTGTGAAAAGGGGGGGGTGGTGGTGGTGGAATAGTAAATATTAATGTAAAATTTAACAACCAGTAAAAACAATGTTTTTTATCTATAAATCCTTTAGATATGAGACATAACTCAGGGAATTGATTATATTCAGAAAACAAACACCGCGCGACAGACTCCTATGACATCGAGGGCTGGAGTGAATCTCCGGAGACCCGTGGAGGTTAAAAATAGCAGACGGCTACACATGCTACATAGAGATACACATAAATAAACTAAGAAATCACATTAAATATACTTTTCAACGTGTAGCGACATATTCAAGGATTTGTTTTATTTAGTGTATTTAATTTATTTTCTTTTGTTGCTTATTTCAATCTCACATCTCACATCCCACATCACAATTCCACATCCCACATTCCACATCTCACATCCCACATCCCACATTCCACATCCCACATTCAACATCCCACATCCCACATCCGACATCCCACATCCCACATTCCACATCCCACATCCCACCTCCTACATTCCACATCCCACATTCCACATCCCACATTCCACATCCCATATCCTACATCCCACATCCCACATCCCCACATCTTCATACAAGTGTAAACCCTGGTCCTGTCACCAAATACTTCCATTCATTCCATCCGCCACCATTCCATTGCTATCCCCACTCCCAATTTGCTAATTTGTTTGTTAATGTGACAATCTATGAAACTGTAGGCAACTGCACATTGTTGAGATTCTTAGGGAAATTTCCTGTACACAAAAGCGAATTGAGTGGCGCCATCTATACCAATGAATGAATTAAAGCCCCTCACATTAATGATATTAAGAATATCCATACACAGGCCAAGCGACATTTTCTGCTAATTCAGTGGGTAACTTCAGACACAGAGACATTATCTATAAATTGTAAACATCAGACATTATCTGCCCAATAAATTGTTAACCTCAGACATTATGTGTCCTATAAATTGTTAACCTCAGACATTATCTGCCCTATAAATTGTTAACATCAGTCATTATCTGCCCTATAAATTGCTGACATCAGACATTATCTGCCCTATAAATTGTTAACCTCAGACATTATGTGTCCTATAAATTGTTAACCTCAGACATTATGTGTCCTATAAATTGTTAACATCAGACATTATCTGCCCTATAAATTGTTAACATCAGTCATTATCTGCCCTATAAATTGTTGACATCAGACATTATCTGCCCTATAAATTTTTAACATCAGTCATTATCTGCCCTATAAATTGTTGACATCAGACATTATCTGCCCTATATAGTGTTGACATCAGACATTATCTGCCCAATAAATTGTTAACCTCATACATTATGTGTCCTATAAATTGTTAACCTCATACATTATCTGCCCTATAAATTGTTAACCTCAGACATTATCTGTCACCTAAGTTGTTAACATCAGGCATTATCTGCCCTATAAATTGTTAACATCAGACATCTGCACTATAATTTGTTAACATCAAACGTCGACTGTTGGTTCGTCAACAAAAATCCCATTCCAGACACTGGTAACTGGTGACACGGATCTCTGGCTTTCAAAAATATGTCGCTACATCTGGTGAAAGGAAATCTTCTGGAAGATGTATCCGGACTCTTGCACGCTTGACTCCATGCTAACAGAATAATAGAATCAAGGCCTTACACGTGAAATCTCTTTATTCTCTGATGTTTTTATAGGTGTGGACGCACTGCACAACAACTAAAACTCTGGGGACACTTGGGATAATCAGGTCATAGAAAATAATTTCCTCCGTCATTAATGTAACAATGTGGACCGCGAGGGGTGAGCGAGGGCTGACACGGGAGTGGGCAGTTTGCCAGTCGTGATTTGAGGCGGTTAAATTGTTTTGCTTTTTTTACATTCCGGGACATGATGTTAAACCTCCTGAATAATATCGAATTACCTCCCTTGCTTAATCACCATTAAGTCAATTGCTATACAAATAATGTTTCTGTTGTTCCGCCATTGATGTATAGTAATATTTCTAGCTTTTCTGTATTTATTGCGCTTTGATAAGGGACTTAGTAGTTAAATGTAAAAATGTCCTTGCTTTAAACATTTATGTATAACACATTGTTCTAATATTAATGTGCTGGCTGTTCTAACAGTGATGTGCTGGCTGTTCTAGCAGTGATGTGCTGGCTGTTCTAACAGTGATGTGCTGGCTGTTCTAGCAGTGATGTGCTGGCTGTTCTAGCAGTGATGTGCTGGCTGTTCTAACAGTGATGTGCTGGCTGTTCTAACAGTGATGTGCTGGCTGTTCTAACAGTGATGTGCTGGCTGTTCTAGCGGTCATGTGCTGGCTATTCTAGCGGTGATGTGCTGGCTGTTTTAACAGTGATGTGCTGACTGTTCTAGCAGTTTTGTGCCAATCATACAAACATAGATTTGACACGAGTTCGTTTGTATACACTATTCATGTCCTGTTTGTCCTCCCATTGACTTCTATTGATTTGAATGATATCGAGCATGATATCGGGTCAGACATAACACACAAATAACGACTTTGGTTCAGATTGGCTTAGTGAATGGTTTTAATCCCATCACCATTCGTCACGCACCAATTTAACTGCTATGAATATCGAGCGAATCTATAATACACTTTTTGTTGTTGTCTTTATCCCGACAATGTTGTGTTCATACCTCTGACTCTAGAGTCTAGAGTACTAAACTTGATATCCGAACATAAACCCGAGTGTTCAAACATCAACAAATCACACTGTGTCACCAACGTGTTACTTGACTTCGATATTTCCTAATCTCAACTTTAGAAAAATTTAGATATCAAAGTTCATTAATCTCGTTTTATTTAAGAATCAATACTAGTTCAGAAGCATTCAAAAATATATAGAAATCTAACTACGCTTTTTGGACTACAGCTTTTCAGTATGTTTATTGGACAGGCGCTGCAAGTAAAGTTCAATCCTAGTTAAAAGGAAATTAACTTTCGAATGGTCTAATTAATACTATATTAACAGTGTTGTGGTGCAATTAATTATATATACTAATAAAAGGGAAAGCCCTCACTGACTGACTGACTCACTCACTGATTCAAAACTAATTCTCCAACTTCCCGTGTAGGTAGAATCATGAAACTTTGGGGAGTTGTTGGGTACCCTCTGACTACGAAAATTGGCAAAGAAGAATTTTGAAAATCTCACTCATGTGGGGCCGGAGCCCAAAAACTTTTTTTGCCTACATCACTAATTCTCCAACTTCCCGTATAGGTAGAAGCATGAAACTTTAAGAAGTTGTTGGAGACTTTCTTACGACAAAAAATGGCGAAAAAGAATTTTGAAATTCACACTCATGGGGGCCGGGGCCCCAAAACTGTTTTTCTCCTTATATAAGCTATATGCTAATTGAAAATCAATAATTCATCTATTTCCCGTGTAGGTAGGAGCATGAAACTTAAGAAATGTTTTGAGTACATGCTTCCAACGATAATTGGCAAAAGAGAATATTAAATGTCCCATTCATGGGAGCTGGGGCCCCGAAAACGATTTTTTCATTAAATGAGCTATATAAACATTGAAAATCACCAATTCTCCTATTTTCCGATTAGGTAGACTCATCAAATGTTGGGGAGTTTATAAGTACACTTTCATGATGCCAGCAGGTGAAATAATTTTTAAAATTTCTCTTACAGGGGGGCTGGGGGCCCAAATTTAAAAACTAAAAATCACTATTTCTTCCATTCATCATGTAGGTGGAGAGCATGAAACTTTAGGAAGTTGTTGAGTTTAATCTCCCGATGATAATTGGCGAAAGAGAATGTTAAATGCCCCCTCACAGAGGTATGGGAGCCCCCAAAAAATGGGGCCCCATAAAAAAAATTTGTCCCCTTATATGAGCTATTTACAAATTGCAAATCAATCATTCTCCTATTTCCCATATAGTTTGAAGCATGAAACTTTGTAAAATTTTTGAGTACATGCTTCCGATGATAATTGGCAAAAGAGAATGTTAAATTTCCCACTAATGGGGGCCGGGGCCCCCAAAACATTTTTTTCTTTATATGAGCTATACAAACATTGAAAATCACTAATTCTCCTATTTCCCATATAAGTAGAAGCATGAAACTTTTGAAAAATTTTTGAGTACAAGCTCCCGACAATTGGCAAAAAGAATGTTAGAATTCCCTCTAATTGGGTACCGGGGGCCCAAATATATTTTTTCTTATATTTAAAAAAAAACTTATCACTATTTCTCCAATTTTCCGTGTAGGTAGTAGCATGAAACTTTGGGTAATTGTTAAGTACCCTCTCAGAACAAATGTTGGTGTAAATTTTGAAATTCACACTCATGGGGGCCGGGACCCCAAAAACGTATTTTTTCTTATATGAGATTTATAAAAATTGAAACTCACTGATTCTCTTATTTCTCGAGTAGGTAGACTCATGAAACGTTGGGGAATTGATAATTACACTTTCACGATGGTATCAGATGAAAACATTTAAAAATATCTCTTACTGGGGGCCGGGGCGCCAAATGTAGTTTCTTTCTTAAAATAAACTATATAAAAACTACACATTACTAATTCCCCCATTCTCCATTTAGGTAGAAGCATAAAACTTTGGGAAGTTGTTGAGTACAATCTCCAGATGAAAGTTGGCGAAAGAGAATGATAAATTTCCACTCACAGGGGGCCAGGGGCCCAAATATAATTTTTTCTTATATTAAAAACCGACTCATCACAAATTCCACAATTCATCGTGTAGGTAAAAACATAAAACTTTAGGAAGTTGTTGGGTACCCTCAAAACGACGAAAATTGGCGTAAAATAATTTTTAAATGCACGCTCATGAGGGCCTGGGCCAAAAAAACGTGTGTTTTTCCTTATACGTGCTATAAAAATTTGAAAATCAATAACTCTCCTATTTTCCAAATAGGCAAACGCATGAAACTTTTGGGGTTTGTTAACTAGACTTCCACGATGGTAGCAGGTGAACAATTATTTAAAACATTCTTTACTGTTGGCTGGGAGGCCAAAATGTAGTTTTTCCCTAATATTAACTATACAAAAATTAAAAATCCCTAATTCTCCCATTCCCTATGTAGATAGAAGCATAAAACTTTAGGAAGTTGTTGGGTACCCTTTCGCGACAAAAATTAGCGTAATATAATTTTAAAATTCACACTCATTGGGGCCGGGACCTCAAAAACGTGTTTTTTTTCCAAATATGTGCTATATACATATTGAAAAGCACTATTTTTCCTATTTCCCAAATAGGTAACGCATAAAACGTTGGGGATTTTTTAAATACACTTCCACGATGGCAGCAGGTGAAATAATATTTAAAATATTCCTTGGTGGGCGCTGGGGGCCAAAATATAGTTTTTTTATGCACTCACTCACTTATCACTAATACTCCATCTTCCCGCAGCAAAGCGCGGGCAAATTGCTAGTATATATATATATATGCTTTCGTGTAACAGTGGAAAAATATTTTGCACAAAAAAAAATTGTCAATTAAAATTAACTAGCCGACCCGCGTCGTAGCATATGCCGCTAATGATTTAATGACGGGTGACATTTTATGAAAGTAATTGTTGAGGAGAGTGTGTGACTACTTTTCTGTCACTGAGCACAACGGAGAGCACGAAGTTATTATGCCAATGTTGAGAAACAAAGCTTACAGCCGTGTTGCGAAGTCATGTTCGAAAAGTAAGTGGGAAATGAACGGGCACAAACACAAACATTTTTAAATATTAAAAAAGTAATGTTTTAGTTGCGGCTTCAACCTACGACCTTCTGCGTGTTAGGCGAATGTAATAACCACTACACTACGAAATACATGCTATTATAATGGTCTGAAAGAACAAAGTAATTGACCTCGATTGAACGCATTGTTGGCCTCGATGACCCCCCCACCCTCTGCACTACCTTGCCAGCTGATTGGTCGGTGGGGTTAGACAGCTTGGTGTCCGGCATGTGTCGGGAATCGTTGTCTAGGGGTTATGATCGTTACTTCACCGCCAACTTGCGCACAAAGACCGAACACAAAGTCCTTGTACTAACACTGACTAACAGCAATCTTTATTAATCGTAGTACAACTCCATGCGTCTTAACATCACATCTAACAACTCTCAGTCCAACAGACGAACACTGGCCAACGCCAAAAATGTTGTATCCCTTGTGTACTGCAGGTCGAAGGTTCCTCCATATACCAACCGACCTCTACCTCTTGCTCACAACAACTGCCTTCTCACTACGTCACGTTCACACTCTTACGTCATACGCTTTCATACCACGCGCACCGCACCGCACCAAACACAAGTAACAACATTGACATGTCAGGGAAAACCCAATAACTCTATAATGTTTCCCTGACACCATGGTTGAGCCATGAGGAGAATTATATAGATAGATAATTATTATAACAAATGATAAAAAATTGATGTTACAACTCACAGCCCTTAACAATTCAGAATGTTTTCGCTTATCTCCATTAAAATGTGTTTTTCTCCCTTGAATTTTTTAAAAATTTTAAATAAAATAATAACTTACGTTAATTAAATATTAATCTTTGATCCTATAGTTTCATAATCTTGATATTCAAGACTCAGTTTAAAGAAAACATTTTTTGATAATTCCTAAATATTTATCATCGTTAAATTTTCTCTTTACCCTTGCATTTTATTTTTAATGACCCTTTAGTCACAAGAAAAGAAAACAGCTTACATCACAAGTTGAGAACTCCACTTCATTCACACTGCTTACATCACAAGTTGAGAACTCCACTTCATTCACACAGCTAACATCACAAGTTGAGAACTCCACTTCATTCACACAGCTTACATCACAAGTTGAGAACTCCACACTTCATTCACACAGCTTACATCACAAGTTGAGAACTCCACTTCATTCACACAGCTTACATCACAAGTTGAGAACTCCACTTCATTCACACAGCTTACATCACAAGTTGAGAACTCCACTTCATTCACACAGCTTACATCACAAGTTGAGAACTCCACTTCATTCACTCAGCTTACATCACAAGTTGAGAACTCCACTTCATTCACACAGCTTACATCACAAGTTGAGAGCTCCACTTCATTCACACAGCTTACATCACAAGTTGAGAACTCCACTTCATTCACACAGCTTAACAATGTTGTGTTCATACCTCTGACTCTAGAGTCTAGAGTACTAAACTT
>MUZC01000948.1:103876-118876 GCA_002072015.1 Radix auricularia
AAACAACCATCTCCCATCAGAACAACATAAGACAACCATCTCCCATCAGAACAACATAAAACAACCATCTCCCATCAGAACAACATTAAACAACCATCTCCCCTCAGAACAACATAAAACAACCATCTCCCATCAGAACAACATAAGACAACCATCTCCCATCAGAACACAATAACACAACCATCTCCCATCAGAACAGCATAAGACAACCATCTCCCATCAGAACAACATAAAACAACCATCTCCCATCAGAACAACATAACACAACCATCTCCCATCAGAACAACATAAAACAACCATCTCCCATCAGAACAACATAAAACAACCATCTCCCAACAGAACAACATAAAACAACTGTCCCTTATCAGAACAACATAACACAACCATCCCCCATCAGAACAACATAAAACAACCATCTCCCATCAGAACAACATAAAACAACCATCTCCCATCAGAACAACAAAAAACAACTGTCTCCCATCAGAACAACATAAAACAACTGTCTCCCATCAGAACAACATAAAACAACCATCCCCCATCAGAACAACATAAAACAACATCTCCCATCAGAACAACATAAAACAACCATCTCCCATCAGAACAACATAACACAACCATCTCCCATCAGAACAACATAAAACAACTGTCCCCCATCAGAACAACATAACACAACCATCCCCCATCAGAACAACATAAAACAACCATCTCCCATCAGAACAACATAAAACAACTGTCTCCCATCAGAACAACATAAAACAACCATCCCCCCATCAGAACAACATAACACAACCATCTCCCATCAGAACAACATAAAACAACAGTCTCCCATCAGAACAACATAAAACAACTGTCTCCCATTGAGTCGATCAGCACCAAACTTTCTAGCCCGAGACACTAATATACCGATTATTTTTAATGTAAGTAAATGAAAATTCTTCAAATTTGTGATATATTTATAATAATTATAAAAGGCAGTTGTCTGTACGGTCCTCGATAGTGATTGGTCCCTCAAACTCCTACAGACTCCTACAGCCAATCACTTGCTGAGAACATTAAATCTCATTTACTTATTAAACAAATTTACGCGGACGTTCAAAATGAGTTATTTTTGGTGCTGTATTTTCGTCATCATTCCGTACTTGAAGTGTGTCCCTCCCGCTAATCACCACTGTTACTCCTATACAACATGCCACCGAAACGACGGCGGAACGTCCTTGGACGGGCTTTGTTGCTCGTATATTTATACGGCTGGGTAGCGAAGTCAATAGTGCGCTCGCCTCACAAGCTGAGGGGCGTGGGTTCAAGCCCACGAAAAGCCACTATAAAAAAATGTTGTGCAATGACTAACGCTTAGAAAGTCCTCCGCTGACCTGGAGATGGATGGGCGCCGCCAGTGTCTCATTTAGCCCGAGAATATTCTAATGGCAACATTAGAATCCTCTACGACCTCGATAAAAAGAGGTTTAGGGACTAAAAAAAAATTTTTAAAAAAAAAATATATATTTATAAAGGGCAAAACAGAATTAAACATTCAAGTAATATGCTCCAAAAAATATTTTTAAAAATCAATAGATGGAGATGCAGCAATAAACAGGGATGTTTATCTAAGCCCATAACTAATGCCAATAAAATATTTCTGTAAAAATATTCAGTGAAGAAGTGCTTCCCTCGACTCCAACTGTTCTGTCATCCACTTTAACCCATGGTCCCAAGACCAATCTCAGCCAAAAAGCAGGTAAACTAATATAAAATCAATGTAAGCCGCACTCGTATAATTGAACCAATAACCTCAAAAAAACGTTATTATTATTTCCTGATCTGTTTCCCCCCTAATCTCGCCCAGTGTTTACGAGTGTGTGCTGCCACATATTTTGCAGATGTTTTATTCCCACGAGGGCACCCTCAAATTTATTCATCTATTCTGCACCCTCGAGACGTCCTCATGCGGTGAAAGATGATCTTCCTGGAGATTGGACACACGTCAAACACCGAGCACGACTCATCAATAGCTGATCGGCTAGCCGCTAGATCGATCGTGCACGTGTATGAGGATGAACTGATTTGTTGTCGCTCGTCACTTCCTGGTGACTGTCTGCACAAGGATTCCTAGAAACATGGCGGATCTCGCTGACGGTGTGATGCCGTAACAGAAGCTGACACGGATATCAACATGGGCACGTGACACCAAATAAACGTTCAGCTGTTCAAACAGCCACGTCAGCTTTGAAAAGTTATTGGGTAAAAGAAAACCTGTTAGTGAGCTGGGTCAAATTTAAATCATTTTAAAAAACGTATATCCTCCGAACGATGCAAGGGCAAATTAAAGTAGAAAATAATTATTATTCTTTTATAGATTTATGCTGATTGGAAATAAATAACCAAATGATATACATGTGTATATATATATATATATATTGGGGCATAGAATAAAATGTTATAACAGAACAAGGTGCATAGAGGAAAGTGTATCACTGAAAAATTGTTTTTAAAAAAGATTTTTATATTCCAATTTCAAAATAACCTGCCCAGTTTGAGCACAATTTTAATTGGAACATAAAAATCTTTTTTAAACACAATATGGAATAGTCACAAGCTCTTTGGGGCCATCCATAAATGACGTCTCGCGCCTAGGGTTGGAGAGTGGGGGGGGGGGAATATTTGTGACGAAGTGGGACGAGGGTTAGGGGTGTTAAAAATCGGCCAAAATCGCAAGACTTTATTTATGGGCTGTCCCTTTTGACAAAGATGTGGACGGGCAATACAGTAGAAAAAAATATGTGTTTAAGCTTGATCAACAAAAGGCAAATATTTTTTTTTTTTAATATTATAATTAAAAAATGAAATTACAAGAATGTATGTATATTATTTCCCTTAAAGAGTCACAATTCTCTCCTGGTAAATAATGTTTTTTTTTAAAAATGCGTTATTTACTCTATTATTATTTTATTAAAATTAATCATACATTTACTCTTCCTTCCATGTTTATGTTTTTCCCCTGTTTTATATTACTATTAAATTAAAATCCTAACTATAACCAATACTGAAATGTTCCAGTATCTAAACTTACTCTTATATGGTGAAAAAGGTGAAAGTCGGCCGCCCATCGGGGATACGGATTTCTGGATATAACATCAAGAACCGGTTCCAAAACGATCCGCAGTATCCTAAATCCATCAGACGAGCTCCCACCCACACCCCGACCCCCTCCCAGGAGAAAGCTCTTCGACCAACTCAGGTCAAGAATCCGAAACAAGATATTTGAGATCAACCCCCACCCCCCTCCCAACTTCTGACACATTTGATGGACATGAGCGTGAAGGAGAACTCACCCCAAAGCACCAGCCACCCCTCCCCCTCCCGACATACCACGGGGGTACAAGTCCGATCAACCAGCTACTCACGTTTACTTATGTCGGACTTGAACCTTTTCCCAACATCCGATAGTGATCGTCTCTCAGTGATCACTCAGATATGAGGTCGTCGCAAGAACCTCGGTAAGTGTGCTCATGCGTGGCATCTGGTATACACAATTATTCACTCCCCCCCCCCTTCCTTATTTCCCCCCAAGCGGATTTTTTTATCGCCAGCGTCTCTGGTAAGGTAAACGGTGCATCAAATATATTAGAACTGTTGTTTTGTTTTGTTTCAGTTTCCCTCTTTCTTGTTTTTCGTATCCGTTTTTAAAATATACCTACACAATTGTTATGTTGGCTCTTTGAGTGCGAAATGAAAATAACGGATATATTTCTTACGTTTTGTGTGCGTTCTGATTCAATGGATCAGTGAAGGGACCGCTAAAAAATCAAGTCAAGTGTTTATGGATTTTCCCGAGGACATAACGAGGCAATAACAAATAGCGCGGGGCTTAATCGTTTGCTATATTTAAAAAAGAACACACACACACACACACACACACACACACACACACACACACACACACACACAAAACAAAACAAAAACAACAAACAAACAAAAAGAAACGTGAAGTAGTAATGGCTACATTTACTTTCCCCCAAGGTTATACCAATACATTTTAAAGTCTTTTGCGTATTTGCTGGAAGTTTCACATAAAATAGTCATTTTCGAGCAACGAAAATAAATCATTGCGGGATATCGTTAAAATTGGCATGGATATAATAGAAGAAGTTGACCCCTTACATGAGGGTTTCTTTACATTACATTTTTTTTTCTTCCAATGGTAATTATAGGCCTGGGTGCTCAAAGGGTCGTTCTCACAGTATACAATGTTGTTGTTTTTTTATTCGTTTTCTCCCCATCTCTTAAAGTTTCCCAAATTAGAAAATGAAAACAAATGAGAACATTTCTGCAAAAAAGATGGGGGGGGGGGTGTTAGCGTGAATAATGGGATTGATGCATAACAAAGACACACATTTCCCCGAGGACATTGAGCAAGGGTTGTAACCCAGTTATTTTCTAGGAACATGAACGACATTAACTCCGCCTTAATTTCTATTTTACAATCATTGCAAACAAGGAAAGTCCTAAGAAAACTTGTATCTACACTTGGGCTGGCAATGATTAATTTTAATTTAACCGTTAACTTTTGAAAAATTAACGATTAAAATTTCATGAATTAATTCTTAATTTCGATTAAAGTGAAACATCTCAAGAGAAGTAACAAAAAAACAGGTATTTGACATTTCTTTCTTTTGTTGAGTAATTTCCCCTGTCTCATAGACTTCGAAAAATAATATTTTGAACTTTTTAAACTGCTCTGGACTGTTGTTCAATGATCCTCAGCGATACAGATCCTGTGATCTGGGCTGTTCACTGTTATATGGTTTATTTATTATTTTTAATAAAATGAAGAAAAAATATTATAAATATTTTCTTAAATTTTATCGAATTTTATCGATTAAAATAATTTTCATCGATATTTAATCGATAAAAATTTAAACGATCAATCGAGAAATTAATCGTTAATTTCCGCAGGCCATAATCTAAATACATTTTATTTCACAAACAGTGAAACATTATGGAAACCAACTGTCTGTCTCGAAGCCATCCGCCACCCACATACTCTCCACTCACATCCACCCCGACTTCTGACTCTATGGTCTTACGGCGAAAACACTTGAGAACTTAACCACACAGCACCCCACCCTCAACCAGGAGGCACGGAGGGTCCCGCCCCTGACGATGGTGTTTATCCAGTGGCGTAGCTAGAGGGGGCGGTGGGGGCGGTCCGCCCCGGGCGGCAGTCATCTAGAGGGCGGCATTTGTGGGCATTTATTTGAAAAATAAAGCCATTTCCGACAACCACCCTTTTTCTTTTGAAGGGGGAAAACCAAGGTAAAACAAAAATATTATTAATTTCAAATCTTAATTAACGGATTCACGCAATATCTGTTTGATTACTTAGTGGTTGTTATAACTAACGCAAACCTGTTCAAAAATTAAAAATTGCAAAAAAAAAAAAAAAAAAAAAAAAAGAAAAAAAAAAGAAAAAAAAGCAACAAAAAAACAGGAATTGCATTTGTTTGGAAAATTGCGCGGTATGCGTCACAAATTGAGCTTTTATAAGAAAACTGCACAAAAATCAACACATCACCACTGGGTCGAATAATATGTACTATTAAAATCGCCACGACAGCAGTTTTTGCGTGGAATTTCGACATGCGCAGAATGATGCGCTAACAATACCTACATGACATGATGCTTCAAATATTGTGTTTAACTTGCAAGTAGTAATTTATATTAATGTTTCAGTTTTATAAAATAATTAATGGTAACTTACTAAAAATAAAATGTATTTTAATTTTATTACATTAAATTAGCAAACATAATTTGTGTTTTTCATTAAAATGTTGTTATTCATTAAAAATTCTACGCCTATTCCATTAAAAAATGAGTAAATAATTTGATCTTTTTTTTATTTTATGGACAATTATTAAGAACATGAAAATATTTTAATTTATCCGATAGAAACATAAATAATTTCGAAAAAGACATACTTTAAAATTTCAAACGTCTTGGAAAAAAATGACATCCGAAGAAGTAACTATAAAACGAGATCAGATGTGGGAACTTTACTCAGTTAAATGCTATATTTTTTTCTTTTCTATAGTATCTCAATTAATGGGAACCCGTTTTCTTTAAAATAAATAATGCCAACCCATTTCATGGGACAAAGTTATGCGCTAATACAGAGCGCTGTTATAGATTATAGAGAGTTGGAGATGACTGTTGACAACTGAACGCCGTGTTAGAAGGAGAAAAAGTATGAGTGGAGAAAATTCAGGAGACGAGGTTCTATCTTTAGAGCAAGTCGTAAAACGAGAAATGTTTTTACCCATAGATGTAATTTTAAAAGAAAATAGTATAACTCGCTGATAAGTTGCACGTACTTGGAAAAAAAATGCTCGTGTATAATACCATGTAACTTCTAATTGAAAAATTTTACCATCAAATAAATTTCTTTAATATCATTTATAAAGAACAGTTCAATGCGTTAACGAAAAATTGTGGAGGTTTTATGTCTGTATACTCTGCCAGTCTTTGCAATTGTGGGGCTTTATGCAGCTTAGTATGCGAAAATGGATGCGCGGGACCCAGTTTATGTAGGGATATGGTATTAATAAGGATAATAAGTGAAAATTAAGTTAGGTGGGGCCTATGAAAGTGTGAACCTATTGCGGCCGCATAGTTGGCAGTGGATAAGACCAGCCATGGCTTTACCTACACTACAAGAAGAGGCATTATGTTAGAAAAACAGGATGGGGCAATGCCTCCTTAATCTATTAAAATATATTCAATGGTATAGATTGGAAAATTCTTTAACCAACATTATATTTTTGCTAAGAATGTTTCCTACAATATCTATCAGTGTATCTAGTTGTGAAAGGAGCTTCTCCAAACTGCAGTTGATAAAAAATTATCTTCTTTCCACAATTAGTGATTTAAGACTACACAATCTTGCAATTATGTCTAAAGATAGAACAAGATATTACAAATAATTTAAAATGTGATAACATAATACACGATTTCTCTATTATGAAAGTTAGGTAAGTAAATGTATAAATATGTTTACATACTAATGTATACAATTTCTTCGTTTATAAAAGAAATCATATATTTCTAAATAAAAAATAAAAGCACATTAATTGTTAATAATTTTGAGTGTAAATGTGAAATATGTTTTGTCTCATTTGGGGGGTGGGGGACCTGCGACCTCAATAACTTTCTTGTGTTTCCTGTACTTTTTTCGTGGTTTAGGGATAATCTATAATGATTATAATAAATACCTTCTCGCCTACAAGGATATAACTTTAGTGATCTCACAATTGATTACAACAAACAAGAATAGTGTAAAGTTAAACGAAATACAAGTTTATTTACACTATGTACATTGTATTGAGAAATAATCATTAATTGATATATATTAAAGTTATCTGAATTATTCGAAACTTACTCTGATTCTACACAATGAATTTTAAACTAATCCAAATCTCTCATGATTAAGTGCTAAAGAAAGCTTTTATCAATTCCCTATAACAATGACATCATCATTAGGCTTCTGCCCTTATAACTAATGTTCAATTGTATGGTACTTAAAGATTAAATCCTCGTGTCCTTGCGAGGCGCTATAGTTGATACTTCAACTGATGTCCTTGAGGAGTAGTTCTGGTCCGTACTCGGTGGTGCTGAACCGTGGGTCAGGCTGACTCCACTATTGAGTGATTGCAGATGACTCTGTGGTGCTGGTCCTTTGGAGCAGGCTGACTCCACTGTTGAGTAACTGCAGACGACTCTGTGGTGCTGATCCTTGGAACAGGCTGATCCCCTGTTGAGTGACGGTGTAAATAACTTCCTGCTGGACTTCACTGGATACACTAGATATATCTCTTGAAGAGTATGAATATTCACTTATGTTTATAAGCGACTTTTGAAAACGAGGAGTTTTCAGGCTTCGATCAGCACGAGTGGACTCGTGGCTAATTGGCTTCGATCCTCACCTGAGAATGTCGGATCGGCATCAGCCGGGTACGGGTATGTACACCGCTGGGTGTAGATGATCGGCATCAGCCGGGTACGGGTATGTACACCGCTGTGTAGATGATCTATTCGGAATCGAGGATGACCGTCTCTAGACTTGTTAGGTGGGTGATTCTCAGGGCTTACCAGGGTGGTTTTGTCCTTGGCCTGATGGACACTGTTGCAATACTCTCATCTGGCACCGGTCGTTTAAGATGAGTGAATCTTGGCTTTCCGGTAACCAGGGACCAGATTTTTATCTGGATTTCGGAATGTTTGGTTCCTTGATGATTACAATCTGAGTAAACACATATCAGTTGATTCCATCACCTCAATAGAAGAATATGGGGAATGGTCCCTCGCTCACATTCCCTAGATGACGTGTTTCATTTAATTTGCATTGATTGGATGATCAAACATCAACAGTTAATGTGCGTATTCAACTATTCAGCCTCACCGCGCGAAATGGTGCGCCTTTAGAGATATTTCCTTTTCTTGTTTATTAGTTGCTGTGCAGTGAGGAATTGCGCGTTCATAAATTTCGTCACAGGGGTGGGGGACCTGCGACCTCAATAACTTTCTTGTGGCTTTTAAAAAAGCATCTATATTTTAAAAAGTGTGTACTTATAAGTATATCATCTTATACGGCCTCTTTTATTAATGCTTACATAAATATGGCATGGAATGGTTAACATGTTCCCCACCTTTACTTCGTTTCAATTACAATTATTTAGTAATGTTTATTAATTTATAAAAAAAACCATCATACGGCTGACTTAAGCAGCCGTCCTTAAATGACGTCATGCGTGTTTGGCTGATTTTTCACTCCCTTGTCACACGTAGTCACAAAGACGTAGACCCCTTCTTCAATGTGACATCAAAAAGCTCCCCCACCCCCATTAAAGCCGTTTTTTTCTATTTGAAAATGAGCATGTTCCCAGTTCCCAATCAATATTTTGTCATTTAAACATTTGTTAATGTAAGGCTGCACTCTAATATCGTAACACGCGTGAAACTATGTAAATCTTCATTAAATAAAGTTTCGGTAATTCTATATTTAAATGTAACTTTTCTTTAAAGTTTCGCGTTTTTATGTGACTTCAAATGTGTGAACCCCCCTCCCCCATGTCTGACGTCATTTATGGACTCTATTAAAAGGGCGGCAAATTGGAGACCGCTCCGGGCGGCAAAAGCTCTAGCTACGCCACTGTGTTTATCCATTTAAGTTAAGTGCCGCCCTGCTGATGCCTGTGATAAGTCAGTCAAGGTCATGAGATAAAGCATCATGCTACGTTTTGGAGAGACTTCCCACTAAGTCTTGAACATCTGAGCGATTGTGAACATGCTGGACTAGCATGTACAGACAGTTATACACGTAACCACGATCATCAATGTCTTATTGTAGCCAGGCGCTCTGCCAACGATTTACATGTAATCCTACAACAAAACAAACATTAAGAATAATCATAGAATTGGACTTAACAGCGTTTAACTTAATTTCGTGAACATTACATGTTATTAAAAACGTATAATCTCAATGTTTAAAACAATAATTCCGTGCATGGTTGGGCACTCGTCACACGATCACTTTCAGCTGACCCTACAGCTATGGCCGGCCTGAAAGACTGATCGGATTTCTCAGATCGCACGCACGCACGCACGCACGCACGCACACGCACACACACATACACACGCGTAGCTCTTGGACAACACTCATGAGATTAGAGAGACAAATCTTGAAAGGGTTCTTGCAGAATTCATGAAAGGATGTTGAGTTATTTTAGATAATCCCTTTTATTTATGCCTCAATCCACCCTCCCCCCCAGGACCCGATCTCTGTTCCCTTTCACCAACCCCGAGTGAAGCACTACTTTCTATATAATCTGTCTTTTGACTAAGAATTGACTTATGAAATCTGAATTCTTGTTTGGTTCAAATTCCTAGACATAATTTGGCCAATCGCATTTATTTTTTTTATTTTTTTGTTAACGCTCAAGGGTTATGAGTCGCTCATTCCAAAACCAGGAAACTAATAACAGTATTTGGATTATTTTATCATTAATCATTCACTCATATGTACAAATGACCGACTTATTTTTTTAAAACTCTCCAACATAACGCGTTACGTTTTACACCCACCGCCCGCCTGGTCCGGTCTGTTTGCTCTTGTGGAATTGCCACTTTTATTATTATTATTCGTTCCTCCCCGGGGATGTCTGGAAATGTTTCTGTTTCTGGGTTGTTCGGTGATGTCTCGTGGTCTCCCTTCCACGACCCACATTTTGTTTGTTTGTTTGTTTCAAAGGCCAGGTGAACTGAAATCATATCTCGAAATAGATTAGATGAATGTGAACCTGATCTAGACTCAAGCAGACACAGACACAGATACAACATGCCGGATTCGTTGGGGCCCCAGGAAGTACGCGGGTACAGGTGTAAAGCAAATCTGAACTCTGGTCGGCTTGAAGGAGTCCGGGCGTGCGACATTTGTTTGATTCATTGAGCACAAGAGTTCCTATGTTACCACTTTTCTATATACACCCTATGAACAATGAACTATACACTCTATACTCTTTACACCCTATAGATATCCACCCTGTATTCTAAAACTCTTTCTTCACCCTGCACACTATAAATATGCACCCTGTATTTTTTAAATTGTACACTCTATACTCTAAAGACCCTATATACTATACACCACATGCTGTATTACTATAAACATTCATAAAAAGTGACTTAAAAACTTAATACAACCACTGTGATAGTCCATCTGATAAGACCAAGCCACCGAGGACCTAGTCGAGGGGGATTACTCTTGCTATTTAACAAAGAATTAAATATTTTTTAAACATCTCAAAAACGTTTTCATCTTGTGAATGCCTGGGTTTTGCAGCTCGTGATTGATGGTGACCAAAGTGTCCGTTGTTTCGGCCCCTAAGCCCTTGGTGTATCCCAAGATTACTCAAACCGTCCAGTTTTTTAAAAAAACACAACACTTAGTACAAACACATCGATTACATTTCCATTGACAGAACAGGAATTTTATCTCGCGAACATGACTGAACGTCTAACAATTAGAGGAAATTGGTTACCGTCCCTATTTGATAAAGTGTTTTTACGTCATTGATTTGGAAAATAAATTAAATTTTACACATGAGCTTTCTATGACAAACCACGCCCACACAGATGAATTTGTCAATTAAAATCACTTAAAAGATCCGCCCATGTTTAAATAAAAAGTTATAGGTGCGTGAGTGAGTAGAGGTGAGTTACCGGGGTCTCAGACAACAGGACATCAGTTATTAACAAATTCAAGATCCGCCTATGAATGGGTAAAATTTGTAGGCACCCGTTTGTGGGGTGGGTAGCAGGTTTAAAAACAACAGCAACGCAGTGAATAGAAATTTGTGAAGCATAATCTTTAGGCTTTCAGGTGCATGTCACTGTCAAAGTCTTGATCACAACATTTATGAATACGATGGCCTAAAATAACGAGAGGAGTCTACAACTAGTTCAGGTAAATAATTGATTTGAAACTTCGGCAAAGTGTAAACTAAGCGTTGAAAAATTATTAATTGACAAACCACATATCGCACTGATAGAGCTCTTTCAAAATCTAATGATGTTGGCCAAAGGGGTTTTTATATAGAAAAAAATGTTTTTATTAAATTTTTAACGATCTTATCAAAAAGTTTAATTTTAATAAGACTCATTATAAGTAGTATTAATTAAATGCTTTTACAGTTAACAACCATAAGTTGCCTGGTTTACAAACACTGGTACAGTTTAAGTTTTAAAATAATTTGATCTACTCCAGGTCAAATAAAATAATTCATAAAAACTTTCAATGATCCGTGGTGCACATGGAATCGGGTCCATCCGTCCATGACCCAAGACTTACCAGCACTTGGAGTAGAGTCCATCCGTTCATGGCACAAGAATTACCAGCACTTGGAGTAGAGTCCATCCGTCCATGACACAAAAATTACCAGCACTTGGAATAGAGTCCATCCGTCCATGGCACAAGAATTACCAGCACTTGGAGTAGAGTCCATCCGTCCATGGCACAAGAATTACCAGCACTTGGAGTAGAGTCCATCCGTCCATGGCACAAGAATTACCAGATTGAAATACACTGGGATGTAACATGCAGATGATAAGCAATGCCACTACACGAAACTGATGTGATAGGGGGAAGGGGTTCTTTTACCTGACTATAACACCTGGTGGGGTCTGTGTCCATACAATATACACGCAGTGGGGGTCTGTAACCATACAATATACACCGGAAAAAGGGGGAGGGGGCGTCTGAGATCATGCAGTTCATTCCTGGTGGGGTTCTGTGATTTAATCAAATACACCTGGCGGGGTCATTGATCATTCAAAACATACCTGGTGCAGGGGAGGGGGGTTCTGTGACCATACAATATATACTGGGTGGGAGTCTTTATCCAAACAATCTACAACTGACGGGGTATTGGACCATACAATCTACAACTGACGGGGTATAGGACCATACAATCTACAACTGACGGGGTATATGACCATACAATCTACAACTGACGGGGTATAGGACAATACAATCTACAACTGACGGGGTATAGGACCATACAATATGCTTGACACATTACTACTATAATTTGAAATCTCAATATTAGTATCGATATTGACAACAACTTGCGCCCAATTGAGCTGTCGAACAACAACAATAATAAACTCAGCAGATCTAAAGAAAGACATTATTTGGGTGTTACGAACCGCAACATATTATTTGGCTGTTACGGACCCTACGCTCCATTCAGTTTGTTACAGTAGGTGGCTGATTGGAACTTTGAATGCCATTTCTCCTACAGCAATGACATCAGACAGTGACGTTGGCTTTTCCTTTGACCGGCCAGGTCGATACACACTTTGAATTTCTACACCTCAATGTCATGCACACAGAGAAACAAGTGAAGAAATAAGTGAAGACAATAATATGTATACATTATTGTTATGGATGTATTTTCTGAGTTGTGTTCCAGTGTATAAGATTCCCACAAGGTCTGTTTTGAATAGTTTTCAATAAATTCCTTTACTTCTGCTTCCCACGAGTGCCCACGACCGTAAAATCGTGTAAAATATTGCATGCTATTCAAAGATTTCCACTTTGATAACATAAATTAGAAATAATTTTCCAAAGAAAATGTTGTTACTGTTAAGATCTTTGTTCTAATGTCATTTATTTTAAAACCGTTTTGCCCAGATAAAAAGTGTGTAACCGAATTCTTTTTAAATTTCCCATCACCATCTAATGGAATAAGTTGTTTTTCTTCCATCTCCAATCCTGCCGAAACTAAGTTAGTTGAAACCTAATGAATCCCAAAAATCCAATGTCATTTATCATTTTACAATATACTGAATTCCGTCTCCCCCCCGCCCGCCCCCCAAACATTACTTAAGAGCTTTCAATCTAAACCTCCTGTGTGGTGCCGCATCTTCAGACCTTGAAACCATCTCTTCAAGTTGTCCCATCTTTTGTCCCATCTTTTGTCTCATATTTTGTCTCATATTTTATCCCATCTTTTGTCTCATATTTTGTCTCATATTTTGTCCTATCTTTTGTCTCATATTTTGTCCCATATTTTGTCCCATCTTTTGTCCCATCTTTTGTCTCATCGTTTGTCCCATTTTCCCCATCGTTTGTCCCATCCTTTGTCCCATCTTTTGTCCCATCTTTTGTCCCATCTTTTGTCCCATCTTTTGTCTCATATTTTGTCCCATATTTTGTCCCATCTTTTGTCCCATCTTTTGTCCCATCTTTTGTCCCATCTTTTGTCCCATCGTTTGTCCCATTTTCCCCATCTTTTGTCCCATCCTTTGTCCCATCTTTTGTCCCATGTTTTGTCTCATGTTTCGTCCCATCGATAGACATCACAAAATAATCACAGCCAGCATTGTTCCAAATGCTAATGCGATATTTTACATTCATCTATCGTAAAGGTTTCCTGGAGACCTTAAATTAACTCCACATTCCTCCTACCCTTGATTCTCATGGCAATGCTAAGGATAGGACGAAGGTTTTTGTTTATATATTCCGTTTGGATAAATTATGTTCCACTTTCCTAACATAAAGATCGCGAGCAGTTCACTCAGTGGCGTAGCTAGTAATTTGTTGGGGTTTGGGGGTGAGGGGCGCTTAACCTCTTTGGGGGCCCCAGTTACATGTTGGTAGCGTAATATTAAATGTAAACAAAATCGGACACTAATTTGGGGGCCCCTCTCACGTTGGGGCCCCTTAAACGTGGGGGCCCTGGGGGACTTTCAAAAGTTGTCCCCTCCCCCACCCATAGCTAGGCCAATTAGTTCACTGTGCGGTTATATAACACGTACTTGGCTGGTGTATGGACTCATGCTTGGTAAAGAAATACCTCTGTCACGGCCAAAATAAGTAACTTAAAAAAATTCAAAATAAAAAAACAAAACAGTTAAAAATTTAAAATCTTCTTGGATGAATCAGATTATACGTTTACAGTGAGTAGCAATTAATTCTGAGTTGTCTTCCTTTGTTCTTTAGGTTTAGTTTTAGAATATTTATTGCTTCATTTAGGGTTAGGGTTAGGTTTAGTTATAATTGTGTATTTAAGGTTAGGTTTAGTATTATTTTTAAGATTTGAATAGATGAATTTTCCGATTTCTTTGTTACGCGGCATAGCAGCAAAGATGGCGGCCATGTAACGTGGGTACGTCAACTCTAAATTTACCACCTTCTTATAAGACCTCTTATAACGCCCATCCACCTCCTCAACTTGAGGCTCAAAAAAACAAAAATGATTTGAAAAAAATTATAAAAATTACAGTTTTAATTCTGTACAGAGACATTTCTTTAAAAATTATTGTCGTAAAATTCCGTTCAATATCTCTGAGCAAGACTCGAATATTCATTTTACAAACAAGCTTTAGATTTATTGTCCAATTATAAAGTCCGAATGGTTTTCTCTGAGTCTGTTGTCATGGATACAGCGG
>MUZC01000949.1:15231-42157 GCA_002072015.1 Radix auricularia
AGCTGACAGTACTTGTGGGCCTAAATTGTTGGGGGTCACGAATCTCTTAGAGCCGTTAAGGAAGCCAGGTACAGTCTGGTATCCAATGTTGATTGGTTGCTGGGTTACAGTCTTTTTACTCACTTTGTCGGTTCTGAAACGAAAATCAATAACATCAAATTAATAAAATATATTAAATTATATATCAGAAAAAGCTCTGTTCATTTACATTTATTAGTCTGTTACTAGAGTAGACATTAGCACAAGCAAAATTAAAGGGCTGATCATGAACCAGATATACTTGTTTATTAATCCAGACCATGGAAAAAAAGTAACTTTTTTTCTTAAGTCTATGATAAGATGAATGAATAAATGCAATATGATATCACGTAGCAACCCGAACATCAGTTTATTTGTAGTTTTAATACAAACATTTCTCTTTTCTTTTCAAACATTCTTTTTTTTTTTTTTTAAATTTAAATTTATTTTTTTTTATAACTACTATTTAGAAATATTATATTCAAAAAATTGTATCTAGGAAAATCTCGTTTATATTATGTTCACTTGGTTATATTAAGATATTGTAGTAGACTTAGAAAGATTTTCAATGTACACTTACTTATTGCTTTGAGGACACTGTAGATACGTGTTTCCACAGTGAAACTTTTGATTTATACTGACGTCTGGCAACTTGTTGCAGATCTGTGGTACTTTGGTGCTGTTCTTCTGGTAGACTCTGCTGGTGGATGGTTCGTCACGTGGCTCTTGTTTGTTACCACCAAAAGACTGTGAAGGTCCAAAAGAGATGACAGCCGGTGCAGGAACTTGAACCAATTTTTGGGGTCCACTTTCAACCCCAGGGCCATCACTCGCAGTCTCAGATAAATTAAGTAAGTCAGGTACTTCAATTTTGAAAGCGTCCAGGCCATTGGCTTTACAGATTTGCTGATATTGTACCATCGTATCAGATACGGTACAGAGTATGTATATTTGTGAATCTTTCTTGTGGTCTGGCAGATTTGGGTTATTAGGCAATTTCAGTCGTCTAAGTCGATTAAAGGCTGAAGAGTTTTTCTTCTGTCGAAGTCTTTCCTAGAGAAATGGATAAAACATGTATGCCCACGTAATGTCATTTTAAAATGATTATTGTTTATTGAAACAATTGTCAAATCAAAATAGGTAAACTTTTGTGAATTATTGTAACTCTACAGTATTCCAACATATGAATTGAAGAAATGTTTTTAATATGGCTAAACAATCTCGGGCAATCGATTGTGCTTTTCTCTTTTCTAAATCTTGATAAATTTCATTTACAAGTGCACTGGTCTTTTCTATATAATGACACTTACGAATACAAGTTGCAATTGTAAATAATATACNGTCCAGGCCATTGGCTTTACAGATTTGCTGATATTGTACCATCGTATCAGATACGGTACAGAGTATGTATATTTGTGAATCTTTCTTGTGGTCTGGCAGATTTGGGTTATTAGGCAATTTCAGTCGTCTAAGTCGATTAAAGGCTGAAGAGTTTTTCTTCTGTCGAAGTCTTTCCTTGAGAAATGGATAAAACATGTATACCCACGTAATGTCATTTTAAAATGATTATTGTTTATTGAGACAATTGTCAAATCAAAATAGGTAAACTTTTGTGAATTATTGTAACTCTACAGTATTCCAACATATGAATTGAAGAAATGTTTTTAATATGGCTAAACAATCTCGGGCAATCGATTGTGCTTTTCTCTTTTCTAAATCTTGATAAATTTCATTTACAAGTGCACTGGTCTTTTCTATATAATGACACTTACGAATACAAGTTGCAATTGTAAATAATATACAAATTGGTGTATAATTCATGGAACATAAAAGGTCCAATTAAAAGGGGATCATAACTTGATATCAATTTTGGGTCACGTTTTAAAATTGTATTTCAATGTGAATTATTCGATTAAGTATAAATTTTAGGTACCACACACCCCTCATCCAATTGCTACAAATCCATGGGTCCCAGTAGTTTATCACTGAGCCCCACAACATATTCACGTCTTGACAGGTCAACGTACGTCTCTGACCTATGTGCGCTGAACTCAACCTAGACTACCAGTGGGTCATTTACATGACTCAACACAAAGAACATTCTAGATCCTAATATGTACGATAAAGATTGTTCTTTTAGATCGTAAACGTTCTATTGGTATTGATATATGTAGGGGCATAATGGAATTAGAAAGCAGAGCCATGATCTCCCTCATGTTTATTACATGAACATTTTATTTTGTTGATTTATTACTATTGGAGTCGACGCTAAAGACGCTTTAGTTAAGTTTATTTTAATTGAGAACAAGTCCAAGACCCACCTTCATGTTTACGTATTTCATGCTGCAGTGATTTTATAGAAAGTAGCTATCACGGTAGATAATAGCATTGTGCTATAGATCAAATATCGAATCTTTATAATAAGAAAATTGTATATCTAAACGATGTTTCTTTTATTAAATAAATAACCATATTAGGTGTTATTGATCATTGTATACAATGTTGCTTCACATAGAAGCAGATGTAGACTACGGTTATGTCATCAGCATTAACCAATCAAAACACTTGGTTTATTCAAAGGTCAATGTGATGCATGAGGAATGCGGAAACCCAATAAGAATATATTTCAAGAAAGTGTCGTTTTTTGAACGCGAATCAACGATTGTAATGTTGGGTAAATTTTCACTTGTCGGGTATTTATATTTATCAAAATCAAGAGAAATCTAGATTTCAAATGATACATTCGATATGGATGGTTGACTTTAAGTACATAAATGAAGTCGATAAAAAGACTGCATTTAATAGGGTTAATAAAACAATAGTTTAAAATATGTTCTAATATATGTTATCATAATTTTTTTTAAATGTACTTTATTATAATTTGTATTAAATAATGGCTTTAGCAACCACATATCTCAAAAACTAGAAATACTTAAAATGTAATATTTGTCAAATTTTGACCCACGCCTCACCCTAAAATCACAACAGTTACAAAGTCAGTTACTGTTTTTAATCTTTCTTTTTATATTACGTGACGTGTTAACCAGCGTTTTATCATTTTTGATTTTTATTATAAGTTAGGGAGTCAATATTACTTGAAGACATAACATTCTTGGTGGCTTCGTCCTGGAGAAGGAATTTCTTCTAAAAGATCTTACCCGCGGCGTAGCATACGCCGCAGACTTAACTTCTCGTCAAAGATAGTGTAATGAATGTTTGGGGTGATAGAACGGACACAAACAGCAGAACGAAGTAATGAAAAAAAGGGAATAAACGGAGAGAAATGTCCTCAGGGGTAGTTGTCACCTCCCCCCACCCCTTACTATATCAACTCTTGACAACTATAAACTGTGATT
Source organism: Radix auricularia (assembly GCA_002072015.1). Lineage (NCBI taxonomy): Eukaryota > Metazoa > Mollusca > Gastropoda > Lymnaeidae > Radix > Radix auricularia. Next base: position 18,606 of record MUZC01000949.1, read on the forward strand.
TGACGACCCTAGCGAGGGTTAGTGCTTATCGAAGAAAATTGGGAAAAGAACGGTCGATATTGTTGCATCAAGTCTTCACTGGGCAGACAGCAGAGGTTTTTACATCTTTGACAGCTGAACAGCGTAAGGATTTTAAATTTATAAAGAATTCCATTTTGAAAACTTATCAATAATTCCCTTAAGCATATAGAAAGAAGTTTAAGGACCTCTCGAAACGCAATGGCAAGACGCATGTAGAGTTCCTCCACAAAAAGGAAAGAATTTAGGAAAAGTGGTTGCACTCGAACAACATCAACGCTGACTTCAGCAAGTTAAAAAATATAATCGCAATTAAAGAGTTTAAGAACTTTGTTCCATTGGACACACGGACACATTTTGATGACCATTGCGACCAGTGAGTGATTTAAACGTATGAAAAAAAAGGTTCAGGATCCAATCTAATTACACGAGAAATATTGTTCTAAATCCAGAACGTTTGATTGGTATTTAAATATGTAGGAGTAGGAGCTTTCAGATGGTAGAGTATGAAGGTAACTATATAGTGGAATTATAAAGCAGAACAATCGTCCTCATCGTTTGAGAGGAAACACAAGCTAGGACGACCAATAGTGTCATTGTTACCTGATATTGTTACCGGCTTGTGTAGACGAACGCTATTGCCTGTTGTCCACAGGTTACGTGTTGTTATTTGTTATGTTTCATTTCATTATTAAATTAAGAGTTGTAAAGTCAGTTACATTTTTATCGCTCTCTTACGTGTTAAGTGCCGTGTTAACGAGCCGTTTAATGATTTCTTTACTATTTATTAAAAGTTACAATGTCAAAATCACTTTCGGGAGTAACAATAAATAAATCACATATACTAATAATTTAAATTAATAAATGATATCGTGTATAGAAAACCACACATTTTAATAGACCATGTGTTAATGGAAATCAATAAAGTACGTCATGCTCCAGGTGGTATGGGCTGTAAGAAAGTGTGACAGTTGGTGACATGAGGAATGGAGTGTCCAGCCATGTGTGTAGTCACGGTATCTTATGTTAAATTATAATCATCTGGTTAATTCAAAAATATTTTTGTACAAAAGTATGATGTACTTTGAGAGGGGGGGGGGTGTCCGAAATGTGTGACAGTTTGTGACAGGGGGAGAGTTTAAAATGGTCAAAAATTGCGTGACGAATTTAATGGACTGCCTCTAAGGTGAAATATTTTACATGTAATTGGAAAACGCATAGCCATATATTCTATTCTGCCTCTTAACAAGGCAGCCATCCTAAAAACATTTAGTATAAATGAAAATAACGACCATTAATTGTCAATATGGCGGCTCTTTAATTAACATACATGCAATCCACGTATGGGAGTTTTAGTAAGAAATAAAAATGGAAAATAATTTTAATAGGCAGTAAAGGAAAAATTTTCTTGTCTTAAAGAGAGGTTGAGAATGATAATCAATTTTTTTTAATAGCTGTCTATAAGACAATAATGTCTACGTTTAATTTATAATGAACATAGTAAAACTTGGTCACTGAAATTGATAGGTTAACAGAAGAGGGCTAGAATTGTTAGTGTTAAGTTAATATAAAAATCGGAAAATATATGGCCCTGTGATAGAAAAATGCTGGGACTGGGGAATTCGCACAAACCAAGAACTATACCATCTGTACAAAGACCAACCCATAGTCACATGTATCAAAACAGGAAAACTACGCTGGTCATGACATGTTGAAAGGATGCAAGAATATAGAGTAGAAAAAATTATGTACAGGCAGAAACAAGGTTGCCCAAGACTGAGGTGGATCGATGATGTGAAATGGAACCTACACCAGCTGGGGATTCGAGCATGTAGAAGGAAAGCCATCAATTGATCCGATTGGAGAGATGTGGCGCATGGAGCAGGCCACGGCCATACATTTGCCATACATGGGCTGTAGCGCCACGGACTATGATGATGAAATATAAAAAAGCTTCACCTACCTGCTTGTTTACTCGCTGTCTCCTTTTCTCGGCTTCTTCTGGTGTCAGGTGCAAGTATGGGTTGGACCTTCTTTTTCTCACACGTTTTCCTTTTGGACTGTCCGTTAGGTTTTCAGCATTCGCCATATCCAAAGATCTTTTCCGTGTGTTGCCTGGGACATCTCCACTCGGTCCAGGTTGTTGGTATGTTACCAAGTCATTTGCTGAGGTTGGTAATAGAATACCTGAGGTTGGTGGCATATCTATTTGGTCCCAACGTTGTAGCGTAATACAAATCACAAGTATTGAGAATTTCACCTCTTATATTCAAGTCACACAACTGATATGTTAATAAACTGATGCACTGATATAAGAAACCAAACGTCTCACAAACAAAACAATGTCGGAGTAATCACTTGGAGCGGGTTTTGAGACTTAATGGACTAGTCAAATGCAGATCCGTGTTTTAAAGTGTTGTATAGTCTACTATAGTGTCATTCACCCGTGAAGTTCCGCCCACTGATCACCTGACCGTTGCAAGCTGACCAATGAGATGGCAAGGTTCATTTGAGTGGACTGGGGTGTGTTCTTCGTTCAGCTCCCGAATGCGGTGACCAATCATAAGTCGGGGCTTCCTGCGTGAGCTTTCTGAATGCTCTCCTGATTACACGGATTTGTTGACACAGGGCTACGGGGTGACACCTATGATCTTCCGCCGGTTTCAAACAAAGAGGCTCCCATCTTTTGCAACGAGTATCTTCAGACAAGTTCTTTAGTTAACTTTAAGATTTTTACTGTAGAGATTTAAAAATGCTGTGTGTTAAAAAATACTTTAGGAACATTCTAATTATGAGATGCAAAATATTCAGGGTCTAGATTAAAGTTATTGAATTGATTCAGTGTCTGACTGACTAAAGAAGCGACAATTACATCAATATTCCTATTAATAACAGGCATCGACATTTTTTTCTAAAAACTTATATATTTAAAGTAAACATATAATTTGTTTTAAGAGTAAATGAAGAAAATTATTCATTGCAAAAACATTATTATAATCCGAAAAGAAAAAGTAATCAAATTATTTTTTCAACATGATAATCATGGCTCTTTATTTCATGGTATAATAAAAAGTTAATAGCAGACTTTAAAAAAACAATTTTATTTTAATTATTAAGTAGGTGAAAAAAAAGTAACAATTCCTTAAAGCCGGTATAAAAACCACATAACATTAAACAGGTAAACGATAAGATTATAGCTGATGTCATAGTGTCCACACACGCGAGCAGGTGATGTTTTCCCGCCTTGTCTGTGGCCCTGCACCAATGTGGCGATCTTGTGTACCTGCCACGTGCTCATCTTGACCACGTTGATCAGCGGGACAAAGAGAGTACGGGACAAGTTTCTATAATTATGAAAGGCATTTTTCTATCATAGGGCCATATATTTTCAGATTTTCTTTACTTTTTACTTTGTGATAGACAAAAAGTAAATTAGAAAATAGATCAGAATTCTGGAAATAAAAAAACTGCTTTTAATTGGTCAGTCTTAAAATATAATGATATGGGACCGATTTCATCTAGATATGACAATTATCGACTAAATTAAATGCTAAAAAAGAGCTGCAAAAATCAACAATTTTAAACATTCGCAAATGTCATGATCAGCTTTTTTTTATTGCTAGCGAATAAGAAAACAAAGAGCAAACTATTAATATAGAATGAGTCATTGAGATCATGATGCCCTCTAGTGTGTCCGAGGTCAGTCTTACATTTCACATTTTTGTGTAAATCCTAAATCATAGATTCTACGTTAGGATATCGCGATTGAGTACAAGGTCACTTGCATGCAAAGTATTTTTAAAACTCTTCTTGTACAGTCTACTGTTTCCTACTGTATATTTTCAATAACGATCATTATTTACAAATTAATAATAAAAAAATCTTGAAAAATTTGGTACAAATGTTTTACCTGTTTTTAATTTTATGAAGCGATCTATCTGTAAAGAAATAGATAAGAGTGGTTCGCACTTTTCTTATATTATAGTTAAATACATTCAGTAACTGCTGCTCTTATAAAGTTTCTCAAATGTTCATCAGTCAATGCATTTCTTTTTTTTTTTTTTTAGAATTTATGTTATTTATGAAGGTGAATCCTGCTTCTCAAATGTTAGTGCTCCTAGCCGTCATTATTATTTTTTTTACAACTTCTGGATTATTGCGGAAATTCGTCTGCAGAAATTTACGTCATCTAGAATTCAGCTGGCAACGAAAATTACGTTTATCTCGAAGCTGCGTTTAATGTTTAATCTTGATGATTTTTAGCTGCACTGCACAATCGTCTGCTTCTTATAAAGAATGTCATTTTGAGGCGATGCTAGAGATGGCATTAGTAGGTCTATGTGGATTTTCTAAAAATAGTAAAATATGTGTAATATTTCGTATATCTTTAAAAAAAAACTCAGTGAACTGGAGCTTCAACTTTTCTAATTAAAGATTAAATTGATCATTTTGGACAAGCTCTGGATGTTGTTTAGCAGCCTTGGCAAGGGCTGGTAATTTAGTAAAATGTGACTAAATTAGTTCGGTGATTAAAAAATTGTTGCTTAGATTAAAAAATACTAATTTCTCTCATTAGTGTTGCCGTTGGTAAGATTTGAAGACGTCCTAGCAATCTCAAATTTAATTGATCTAGGTATGCGGTCCCCAACCCTTTTAACGCCGCGGACCACTAAAAGTTTGGTAATTTTACCGCGGCCCACAAACCTGGGGAGGTTATGGGTGGGTAGGGATGGAGGGGGGCAGGGTTTGCGGATGCGTTGATTGTTTATACAGGTATTTAAGATTGTTTTGATTTTATAGTTTTAATTTAATTGCACTTAAACATCTCTTCAATATAAAATATAGTTACACAAAAAGTAAATTAACCATTATTTAATATTTTAGTTTTCTAGAATGTTAAATCAATGAGAACCCTGAGCTTGTTTTTCTGCACCGAGTCGGTTCCATCTGGTGTGTTATGGGAGATAATTAAAATCAAAATGTGCAGCTTATGTCCAGTTTATTCCGTTTTTTTTTTATGTCTTCGTTGATGTCACTGCAGAAAACCCCGTTTCACACAGATAGGTTTCCGAAAACGGTGATAGGGATTTAATTGATTTGGTGGCAACCTTAAGATATCTCACCATGTCTTTAATCCAGAAAAATGGAAGAGTTGTTTTCTCGAAAGTAGTTTTAACATCATCGTCATTTGCTATTTCGAGCATCTGAAAAGCTTCTCTTGCACAATCATGCTAGATTCACCTGGTTTGTTAACAAATGATTCACGGATGTATTCCCTACTAGTTCTCGGTCTTCTGTGGTTGGGAAGTAGCGCTCAAACTCTTTTAAAAGCAAAGACAGGTGAACGTGCACCAACTGTGACAAAGAGTGTTCAGGCTCAGTCTCGCCTAACGTTTTAAACATATCAAAACTGTCTTTGTTCACTCGTCGTTTCCAAAACTCCAGTTTGGCTTTAAAGGCAGCTACTTTATCAGCTAACTTCAAAACAGTTGTAATTTTCCCTGAAGAGACAGATTGAGTTTATTGAGCTGGCTGAATGTCACACAGGTAATCAAGTTTTGCGACACATACCTTATCACTGAAATGTGCAGCCAGTGGTTACTTCTTTTCAAAGATAAATCTTTGCAATGGCTCTCGTATTTCAAATACTCTTCTGTTTAACGATTTTCCTCTTGACAACCATCTTATTTATTGGTACAAAATGAAAGCATCTCTGCTCTGCATCCATCTCCTTACAAAGCTGCTCTAACAGGCATGAGTTATGTGACTTGATGTGGCTAATGAATTTAACGACATCAATTAATACGCTGTTAAAATCTTTTGAATTTTTTGTGCTTGCCAATATTTCCCTGTGAATGACACCATGCGTAGATTCACTCTCAGGTGCAATCTCTTTAACCTTTATTTTAGAAAAAAAGTGAGTGAAAGTTGCTAATTTGTAGCTTCGGGGCGAAAAAAACTCAATTTTCCGTCAGTTTGTGGTACCTAATCAAAGCTGTTATACCAAACAGTCGTCCGATCATGGCAGCAACTCCATATGTGCAGATAACAACAAAAAAAAAGACAATTTTAGGTGTCCTAGAATCGCGCAAAGATCTACAACATTTGGGCATCCAATATTGGAGAAGAAAGGCGTTGATAAGGCCTGAGTGGAAGGAGTTTATGAGGCAGGCCAAGCCCTACATGGGCTGTAGACGTAGTGCACAACAAGAGAGCGTCTGTACATAAAAGCGCCGAGATAAGAACGCCGACATAATAGCGCCGACACAGAGCGCAAAGATTATTGTAGGCGGTTGTCCGCTCTGTGCTTTGTGTCACTGATTCTTTTTGGACTTGTTGCCGCCAAAACGGGAAACAAGCTTTTCCTTCATTTAAGACCCACAGTCCCTACCACAGTATCAGTAAAAAAAATATTTAAATGTCATGTTCCTTTGCTCGCGGACCCCAAGGCATATCTCCGCGGACCCCAGGCCGGTGACCTCTTATCTAGGTGATCCGTGATGTCGATTAAAAATTCTACTTTTACACAAAAAATCAGATGTTTCTATATAATTTAACAGTTCCACTTCGTCAATTAGATTATATAATCTTGACAGAAGCTTTCCTTTGCTAAACTAACGAATATCATAAAACTCCCCAAAATCCTTATTATAAACCTCAAACAAAGTTATTAAACTGCCAGTAATTTAGTGGATTAGCTCGAATAAAATTAAATTTTTCATCACAACACAACCATGACATTTTGCAATTTTTCCCCTTCAACTTTCAGGGAAAAGATTGCTGGTGAATTATACAATGATGGGATTAAGTGTCTGCAAAATAATTGTCAGCCATCAGGAAACCAATAAATTAAAACTATTCTTTCTACCAATGCTTGTGAATCATCTGTTGTAATAGAAATAATTTTCTTAAAATCATTGTTGTTCTTTCAAAGAATTTCATTCAGTTCTTATCACCACTAGTTGTATTGTTCAAAGGCATTAGCGTTAATTCTCCTATATATCTCTGCCCCTTTTCAAACTCAACCCAAACAAAATGTTGGAAACTGTCAGTGACAAAACATGATTCTCCAATGCCAGACAGAAATCAGAAACGTCTTTTAATTCTGGCCGGTTTTATAAAGCTTATATAAGGAGAAAAAATACATTCGTGCCTTCGCCGTCCAAATAGCGTCAGTTTTTAAATTAACATTCGCCAACTATCGTCTTGCTATACTAAACAAATTCCCCAAAGTTCATGGTTTTACGTTGGTCAATTTGTGATGAGTGAGGGCTTCGCCTTTTATTAGTATCGATTTCATGGCTAGGAGACAATAAAACAGATCCTCTAAAAGACTTCATATTTCATATTTTAAAGAGCTTAAAATATTGTGACAATGCCAATGGCGATTTAACAATATGCCCCAAATATGAGGTTAAAAGTCATATCCTCATTTTTCTGTTTATTAATATCTGATGACCTTCTATGTAGAACTGCCAAGTTTGGGAAAGACAGAGAAGGCTCCGCTGGTGGAAAAAGACTCGCATTCGTCTTTAAAAAATGTATATGGGCGCAAAAAAGACGAGTCCTGGAAGAGATAAAATACTGTTTCACGCGATATGGGGCCGGCCATCTGTGCAGCCTTTTGGACAAAACGATTGACCGTCACTAGTTCGCATGAGACGAGCCTCTCCTATGATAACGCTTATTTCGTCACGGTATGCTTCACAGGACAGGAGCGCCAACGTTGAAACTCCACCTGATTAGGAGGACATGTTTGCACAGTGCTGAGGTTTGACACCTTTGATGTCCGCGACGATAGAAACCTAGTAGCCGTAAGCCTCGCGTGTCATATCCAGAGCCGTCTTTACACCATTGTGCACCCCACCCCACGGGCAAAGAAATAGTGTTGGGCCCGTAGACAAAGAAAGAGTGCGCCCCCTCCCCATGCAGGAAATAAAATAAATACACATAGTATATATAACAAAACATATTCCCATGGGGCCCCTATGCCCATGAGTCTCAGGGCCAATGCCCAACAGGCCTATGCGTTAAGACGGCCCTGGTCATATCCATATGGTTCACGATGCCACATTGGAGTGACCGTGTCATGTCAGACACACATAGCTACTTACATTTAGATGTGTGTGTACAGGGCATTAGAGAGAGATTATAATTTGTGTATGGTTTTTGTTTTAATTTGTTTTTTATATTAATTTTTTTTTTTTAAATTCTTAATGTTATCATCAACTACTTACTTGAATTATTTCATTAGCGCATTTGTGAGCTCGTCATAGAAGTGACAAGATATTGATGCAAATATTTTAATTATTTTATTTTGTATGTTCAATTGATTTTTTAAAATTATTTATTTGAATTCATGGTCATAATAGGAGAATTACTTTTACTTTTAAAAAAATGTTGCTAACTTTAATAAAAATCTCTTATCTCTTTAATATGGCAAATATTTTAATAAAAATCGTCTCTATCAAGTATTGTAAACACAAGTTAAAGTAAATTAGATCAACGATACGAAGATTGATGAATTGACAGTGACCTAAGACGCCAGTTTGTAATACATGATAATTTTACGCTTTGTCTCTGGACTTCTACCAATGCGGCGCTCTGGGGAACGAGTGACGTACTCATCTAGACCTCGATGGTCAGCGGCATAATGAGATTACGGGTCAATTTTCCGATATTTTGATTGGCATCTTTAATGATTCCTTAAGACACGTGGTCAAAAGAACATCCCAGCAATTTCTCTGGACATATTCTTTTTTCCTTATTGTTCTTTTTGCTCGAGATAATGTTTGTTCGGAGAAAAGAAACAGAACATAAATAAGAATATAAACATATTTTCCTTACTTCGGTAACACATACACTAGAATTATAATAAGCATCTTTTGGTTGAGACCTATGACATCTACAAAAAGGAAACAAAGTTTAACTAGAGCAAATGCAAGAAAATTATTTTTAAAAAGCTACAAGATTCATTATTAGAGCATTGTCACAAATGACAAAGTTAGCGTAGTTGGTTAAAACAAATAAACCTAGAATCACTAGAGAATAGGAAAACAAAGAGTGAAGTAATAAGTAAGTTTAGACTTTATTACGGCCTTTTGTTGAGTCCAAAGTCAGTCTTCTGGTAATGTTAATTGTGTAAGAAGTTATCAGTTGTAAATTTACAAACTCAGATATTGGTAAATTTGTGTTACTTAAATTTCTTTTAAGTGTGCTTCCATTTATTAACATTGAGTTTTGTGACTTTACTATTATAAGCTGTGAAATTCTCAACACTATACTTGCGACTTGTATTTTCTCTAAGTTTTTTATTTTGTACATTTGGCTCAGTTATTATATCAACTTTACCAAATGACTTGGTAACAGATAACTCAGCTGGACCGAATAATAAGTAAGCATAGAGTATATGACGGCCTTCTGCAGAGTCCAAAATCAATCTTGTAAGAAATTATTACATTTTAAGCAGTATAAGGTCACCTGCTGATCAAAAATCCTATATCACGTGATATGTCGCCGATGTTCAAGTCCTAGATCACGCAACCTGTCTCACGTGAAGCCTCTCTCGCTTGACCGTCACAATTTCGCACGAGACGAGGTTCTCTTATGATAGGGGCGCCAACAATGAATCGTCCCCAGATTAGGTGGATATGTTTGGACAACGCTGAGGTGTGACACCTTTGATGTCCGCGCCTAATAGAAACAAGCTAAGTGTGACACTGACACGTGATCCATCTGGTTCCTTGTGCTCCATTGGGATGTGAACGTGTAATGTTAGACGCAAGCAATCAAGAACTTTTAAATATGTATCTGAGAGAGATTGTGATTATTTATATTGTTTGATTGTTCTTGTTTGCTTTTGTTTAAAGTGCATTTGTTTGTCGTTTTTTTCCCGTTAAGTCGATTTTTTTGTTTGTATGAAGCAGTGGTGCCCAAAGTAGTCCCTACTGACCCCCAGGGGTCTGCGGAACCACTCAGGGGGTTCGTGGACAATTAAAATTGATTTGTGGGTCGCTGAACAACGTCAGGGGGTCCGCGGAATGTTTTAAATTAGTATAAAATAATAAAATTATTATATTTTGTTATTTTTTTCGGAAATAAAAATAAACAATATATATACTGCTGTAGAAATTTTTAGGTCCAGAGTAAAATAAAGTTTTTTCACTTAAAAACAGAAAAGGAACTACGATAATCCAATCTGTAACCAATCAAAATGCTTGGTTAATTGAAAGGTTTGTCAAATTTAGTGCGTGATAAAGGTGGAGACCCTATATGGAGGTCATAAAAGTACAATCTTTAAACGGAAATGATTGCAGGGTTGGGTAAATTGTGACGTATCGGTAAGTTATATTTATCCGAGGCAGGAAGAATCCAGCTCTACATTGATACCATATTTGATATGATATTACGATTCTAAATACAAGAATCGGGGCAGCAAACTATAGAATTACGTAGGACACAATAATCTTCTGTACAAAAGAAGATAACATAAGATAAAAGATTTTTTTTAAAAATTCAAATTTCGACCAAACACCTTTTTAGAGAATTAGCAAAATAACATTTTAAAATATTTTCTAATATATAATATTCTGATAAAATTTTCTAAAATGTAGTGAACATTAAAAACTTGCTCTAAAGACTTTATAAAAAATGTATATTGAAACACAGAAATCTCACCTGCATTCCTTTTTTTAATTTTCAATTTAAGATTGCGCAGTGTGAGAGAGAATAGGAAAAATAGTTATAAACAGCATTGCAATTACACTGCTACATGCATAAATTGCCTACAAGAAACCAGGAAATAGTATTTTACCAATGTGTCTTCTGTGTAATCAAACTTTGTCGAATGATTCTATGAAACCTTACAAGTTTGAGGAACTTTTAATGAAAATCCATAGTGATAAATAAAACAAAGATTTAACGTTTTTAGGAACAGTCCAAGATACATATTTGAAAACACCCTCACTTCAACAACTCATGGGGACAACATCTAAGTGAGATGTCTAGATAAGATAGACTGCGTGCGTTTTATAATATTTATATATTGATTGCAAAGTCTGGAAAGCCCCACACTGGCCCACACGATTAGTGAAGAACTTATTTTACCAGCTATAATTGAAGTGATAAGCACTGTTTTGCACAAACCAGCTTTCGAAATCACAAAAAGAATTCCACTGAGCAATAATTCAGCCCAAAGAAGGATTAGCGAAATGAGTCAGTGTGTTGAAAATTCTTTATGTGAGTACTAAAAAGATATCTGATTATTCTCTACAACTTGCCGTGTCCACTTTACCAGGAAATGATGCTGATGTAAAACTTTGTAAAAGAGAAACAATTTTGCCAAGACCTGTTGTTTGCTAAATGTTTGGAAACTGATACTAAAAGTGAGATGTTCTTTACTGAATTAAAAAAGATTTTTCAATGAAAATGCTACACCTTGACTAGTATCATTTATGTTGCTAATGACGGTGCTCCGGCAATTGTAGGAAGATACCGAGGCTTTCTGACACACTTAAAACAAGCTGTACCAAATGTATGTTCAGTGCATTGTGTCATTCATTGACATACTTTAGTTACAAAAATCTTAGGGAAGTTTTGCATGGATCAATAGATTATGTCAGTGGAGCAGGGTAGTAAAATAAAAAGGAATGCTTTCAATGAGATATTACTTGCTAAACTTTGTTTGGGAAATGACGAAGACTATAATCGTTTACTACATCACACAGAAGACCATTTGTTAGCTAAAAGTGTATGTTTAAATCGATTTTATGCTCTCTTATTAAGTGCTGGAATTCCTGGAAGGCAAAGACAATGTTTTGAGACAAAATCTAATTATATCAAAAATGGCATAGCTTCATGACATGTTTGTTTGCCAAATTTAAAGAAACAAATTGGAAACTACAAGGTGACGAATTAAATTTAATAAAAAGTAAAAGAGTAATATCTGCGTTTTGTTGCAGAACGTTTTTTGTACAACAAAAACTTGGGGCGAGGAGAATATTCTCAGGGTCAAAATATCTCGACGTTGCAAAGAGAAATGAAGACTTGTTTGCCTACTGTCAATACTTAGCGACTCTTCATGCAGACCTGAACCAACGATTGAGGTCATTCTTCATTAGGATATTCCCGACTAGGTGTTGAACAGTTTTGAGCAGGGACAAACTCAGATCCAAGACATAGATGAATCAATACTAGTACATGAGCAAATTATTGAATTATCACCAAATGAGGATTTTAAGCCAATGTTTGTACAAGGATTTCACAAATTCCGATTACAAAAAAAAAAAGATCCCAATTGTCAATCCTGTATTATGGGTTATTGTTCAAAAGTAGTTGACTACTTTCCCGTCTTTCTATTTAGTAGATTGTTGATTCAGTGCAGTTATGAACCTCGTCACAGAGAAAAGAAACCTGCTAGATTTTATGGCTCATGCGGATTTACGTTTGCTACTCACAAAACTTGAGCCCGATATAAATCTCACCAAGTTCATCCCAGTCATTAAAAAAAAAAAGTAAACAAAAATTAAATTTAAAAAATAATTCTTCAACAAAATGTTGTTTTTTTAATGACTAAATTTGTATGCTATACATTTATATAGCGTTTTCACTTGGGAGTCTGTGGGCAAGTTTTGAATATAAAAGGGGTCCACGGCAAAAAAAGTTTGGGAACCACTGGTATAAAGTATCTATCTTTAACTAACCTGAATTTATTATTTTATGTGTTGTCATGAGATTGAAATTGCGCTGTTAACGATTAATTTCAATTTAATTGCTAATGTATGAAAGGTTAACGATTAATAATCTTAAAATTTCGATTTAAGGCCAATAAGTGAAATTTATGGTCTCATAAGGAACATTTATTAAATGTTCTTGTTGAAATCAAAATTTTATATAATAAAATGCGAACAGAAAAGTGTATTGATATTATTTGGTTAAAGTGATGAGCGAGTATTATTGACAATATAACCAGCCGAGTAGAAAAAGCGTTCACATATATAGTTTTACATTGTCTCATCGCAAGTTTTTTTATACTGTTGTTGCTGTTTATTTGCAGGTGATATGTAAGCAAAGTGTTAGAACTTTGGTAGCAATGCCCCATTTAAGCTGCGCGGCTGCGCAGATAATTGATTGACATAACGAAGGAGGTTCAGAATCACCGCGCAACAAATTTTGTAAAATATTGCAAAAAAAAAAAAAAGGATGTTGTTCAACTTTGCACACGATTTATTTCGTTTTTTAAAATTGCACATGGACCATCAAAGTTTACATTTAGAGGAAACATTGCATGGTAGGCAAATAATATCTCTCAATAGACACAAAACCTTCATCAACATTTTGAACAGTCATTCAGTCAATAGTTTAATAAAACCAAAATGTTTGCTAAATCGTCCCGGTATTAGTTTATATGTACACTTTGAAATCTCACAATTTAATTACAATATATCTTACTTACTGGATAATATAGCTTTTCCATATTTTTTAAAAAATGTTTCTTTCATACACTTGCAAAGAAAGGAACTATTATCAACCACATTTTGTGAATAGCAATGTAATGAAGCTCATCGATAAGTAAGCTTAAAATACTTATTTAAATTTTAAAAATTCTTTTCAGAAGAGTTAATATTTAGAATCTATTAGAAAACGAAAATATACGTAAATAAAAAAAATTGAATAACCCAAAAATAGTTTTCTATTTTTTTTAAATTCGCAATTCTAAGCAGGGGAGATTATTCGTATTCGAGGTGATTAGTACGATATGTATTTGTTATCCCCCCTTAAATATCCATAGTTTATTTTATAACAAAACGTGCTGTGATCAGTAAAAATTTCGCACTGGTTTCTATTACCGTTTCAAGATGTTTATGGAACAGTTTAAGGACATCAGGGAAAGAAACGGCCTTGTGAAATTTGAAAACTTCTTTAGTTATCTAATAGAGGATAAAAATAGAATGTCCTTAATCAGATTTTATTTTAAAAAAATAAAAAAAAATTAGGTTTCTGAAACTATTAAGAACTCAAATCTCTTTATTTGATTTAGAAGAAATCTGAATACTTTAAACCTACGTCATTACATGCCAATATCTCGAAACTACAAAAATGTGACATAGCCGTTTCTTCCATTGAGGACTTCACTTGGGAAGCTATCTACTAATTGATAATATCCTTAAACTATAAATTTGTCATAAAGGTAGAAATTTAATAAATGTAGTGCTCAAACCATTAGTAACATTAATAAAATTGATGTATGTGTTTCATTGACGTTTTAGTTCATCCATCTTATCAGCTGAGCGATAGAGATGCACTTATAGGAGATATACACGTTTAAATTGATGATGCAATTTGTACGGAAATATCAAGTTAGTTGCAACATAGCTAGAAGAATAGTTTCCGACAAAAACATTTTTTGTAATAAGTGTGCAACATAGTTCTTGGAACAGTGACTCAACAAAGCTGATAGATTTGACAGTAGAAAATATGGTTGAATAGTTCAGCAACATAGCTATTATAGTAGTTGAGTCTACATAGCTTATAGAAGAGTTTAGCACCATGGATTGTAAACGAATTCGTTCACAGTCTTATCTTTTCTTATCTTATCTAATCTGTTACGGACGCTCCTTCCATACATAATATTATTGCGTCCTGCATTTACCTATGGTTAATATCTATCATGCACTCTTATTAGATTTTTAAATTACGATAAAGTGTTGGCTTTCCTGGTTTCCTTATGCAACCCAATTCACACCCGAATTCCGAACAGAAAGAAAGAAAACTTGTAGTGTTCTTCCTAGCATACTGAAAAAGAAAGGTGTTATCATCCTTTTGAGATGTGATTAAGTATTACGTGTTCTATTTCTAAATTAGAATTACTCGCTTTAAGTATAATTACTAATTTACTCTTGGTTCTTCTATCCTCTAGTGTTTTAAGGTTTAATGATTTAACTAATGGTGTTACTCTTGTCAGTTTTGAATATTCTTCAGTAATGAATCTTAAAGCTCTTATTTGAATTAGGTCTAGTTAATCAATGTTTTAATTGGTGGCTGGGTCCCATACACAATCGTTATCCATAAACTTTCTCTATATCATGATTTCATATTGTTGTTCGAAAAGAATCATTATCATTTTCGTTTATATATATATTTTTTTTTAAACTTATGTTGTAAAATCTATAAAATTCTGATGAATTGTTGACCTCACTAGGACTATTTTCTTCATCGCTCTTACTTTTTCAAAAGTATACTTACAACCAGAGTCATTTCCACAGACATCAAAATAGCAGGAAGTTTGAAGCTGTGTCTTATCTTTTTAAAGTAACTTCAGACATTGTAGGAATCACAGCTTTCACTACATAAATTCGTTATTCCCCCTGAAATTTTTACTAATATTTGCAGATCTTGTTTAAAACATATACTTTTAAAAAAAAATAAACAATGCATGATTGAAAGAACATATGTTATATTTACTCTTAAAGCTCTATCCCTAATTTTCACTCCTAGTGTTTTTTTTTTTTTAGATCATATATAAAGTATAGGATTATGATTTTTAAAAATTTCTACAAAAAATGTTGTTGATTGATTATATTTAAACGAATAAGCATAGTCTAAGGTTTTTTTTCCATGTTAAGATATGTTATAAAATACTTTTGAATACCGTTAACGTGAAGCTTTTAGTGCCCTTAATGATGTCTATGAACAAAGGGTAATAACTTTGTTAATCTGTGAGCTATTAAAGTTCAGAGATTGTAGAACCTTTTTATGAATAACTTAATCAACTTTGTCCCAGCTATGAAATTACTTTAGTTGTGTTGTATTTTTACTGCCATCTATGACGTATTACCTTTCTGTAACTTTTTGCTTATATTGTCCATCGTTTTCTATGGTTTAGTCATACGTATTTATGCAATTTTATTCTGGTAATTTAATGATAATTTACAAGTGTTTTGACAAATATTTGACAAATTAACATTTATTTTCTTTACACTTTACTCATAAGTGCTCTAATGGCATAATAAAAGTATCTATGCAAACTTTCATTATTTTTTTTTGCGAATAAATAATGTCGATTAATGACATAATGTACTAAAAATACATTCGTTACAACGTGTTTCAAATATACCATGAATTGAAAATAATTTTTTTTTTAAAATTCCGTAAATAACGTTTTAACTTTCATATCTGTTCCCAAACATTTAGCCCAATTTCAAATACTTAACAACACTGTATATATCTTTCCTTTGATTTCTTGGGCTCACTCGTTCTCATTAATTTTTTTAACAGACGGCTGTTAATGATTATACACTTTTGCAATGGAATGCGTAGTTAAGATTTTTTTTTAAAATTTGATGATTAGATACAATTTAGATACATTTAATTTCCCGACAATCCAAAATGACCTACGGTAACTTTGCAACCCTCGTTGATTCAAGTAAATAAAATTGTTATGTTCTTACCTAATTAAAGGAATTTAGCATTCCATCGAACTTGAAATTGTAATACACTATTTTTTTTATTGGTCATGGCTGTGGAAATTACCATAGTTCTTTATTCTTTTCTAGGTAAAACAACATTGTACTCCGTTTCTGAAAACTGGTAATATCTGCATAAAATTAGTAGAAAAAGCATTTATATACTTATTTAATTATTGTTCTTTATTTAAAGTTTTATAATAACAAAAATGAATCACAATTTTAATACTTTATATTAAACCTTGCGCGGACACCCTGATGTTGTTCAAGGACCCCAAATCCATTTATATCAAACCGAGTGGTGGATTTAAAAACAATCAAGTCCAATTCCAAGTAGGTGAAGATATGAACAACTTTTATTAACACAGATCAAAACATGCCATGGCGCACTCAACCGTCCGTCACTCTCTCTTTTCTTTCTTCTTCATCCCCAGTGCATCACGGTGCGATGCACATGGTGCGGCGCGGTGTGCGTGTGCACACTATTACATAAAATTTCCAAGGACCCCCTGAACAGCACCTGGGATCACTGGGGTCCGTAGGGATTACTTTGGGAAACAGTCACCGCGCTAGACATAGCCGATGAGGTTAAGGAGGCAAAAAAAAAGTCCTACTTGTCACGGATGACCTATTTTGCCCTTATAACTTGTGAGTTGCGCACGGTGGTATGCTTGGTGGTTGTGTTAGTGTTATTAAAAGTTATTAGTCGGTTTGAAAGCGTGGTAAAGCAATTATTTTGTTGACGTCATTAAAATGGGTGTAGAAGTTTAAATAATTTTTGTGTAGACGGTTGTTGTGGCAACACGGGACGCCATTAAAGTTGGTTTCTGTTAGCTTGTAGCAAGCGGTCCAGATACAATTATTAGGATGCTCGTGGCACAACTTGAAGACAATGTTATAAAACACTTCTTAGCAACTGGAGCAGGCTGCCCAGGTATTAGCCAAGGCCTTAAGAAATACGTTTCGGGTTTTAAAGAATATGTATATAGTTTAGTAAGGATCTTTCTGTGAATTGCCGTTTTCGGAACTAGTAAAAGATCATAATTTTCATTGCTGTCAATAAAAATAAATTATTTCCCTGTGGCGATAAAAGATGTGTTTCCTGTACTTTGGTTCGCTGTTTAGGGATAATTGATAATGATTATAATAAATACCTTCTCGCCTACAAGGATACAACTTTAGTGATCTCACAATTGATGACAACAAAAAAGAATATTGTAAAGTTAAAAGAAATATAAGTTTATTTACACTATGTACATTGTATTGAAAAATAATCATTAATTGATATATATTAAAGTTATCTGACTTATTCTAAACTTACTCTGATTCTACACAATGAATTGTAAACTAATCTAAATCTCTCATGATTAAGTGCTAAAGAAGCTTTTATCAATTCCCTATAACAATGACTTCATCATTAGGCTTCTGCCCTTATAACTAATGTTCAATTGTATGGTACTTAAAGTTAAATCCTCGGGTCCTTGCGAGGCGCTATAGTTGATACTTCAGCTGATGTCCTTGAGGAGTAGTTCTGGTCCGTACTCGGTGGTGCTGAACCGTGGGTCAGGCTGACTCCACTAATGAGTGATTGCAGATGACTCTGTGGTGCTGGTCCTTTGGAGCAGGCTGACTCCACTGTTGAGTAACTATAACGACTTTGTGGTGCTGATCCTTGGAACAGGCTGATCCCCTGTTGAGTGACGGTGTAAATAACTTTCTGCTAGACTTCACTGGATACAAAAGATATATCTCTTGAAGAGTATGAATTTCACTTATGTTTATAAGCGACTTCTGAAAACGAGGAGTTTTCAGGCTTCGATCAGCACGAGTGGACTCGTGGCTAATCGGCTTCGACCCTCACCTGGGAATGGCGGATCGGCATCAGCCGGGTACGGGTATGTACACCCCTGGGTGTAGATGATCTATCCAGAGTCGAGTATGACCGTCTCTAGACTTGTTGGGTGGGTGATTCTCATGGCTTACCAGGGTGGTTTTGTCCTTGGCCTGATGGACACTGTTGCAATACTCTCATCTGGCACCGGTCGTAGAAGATGAATGAATCTTGGCTTTCCGGTAACCAGGGACCAGATTCTATGAAATAAGGTATAAACTTTAGTAGTTTATCCGTATTAAACTATTAGGTGTCCCTCATTTGACATCCGAGCCTTCAGAGCAAGGTGTCAAAAGGGAACCAAAGAATTCATAAGATAGTACAAGACAATGGTAAATAGTACTTCAAATCATTATTATTAAGATCGTATATATATTACCCATTGTTAATAATAAAATAGCAATAATCTCAACGTTCATATATATGCATTACTGATGCACACATATTGAACTATAGTTAATCTTTTAATTGAGTTAATCCATTGACAGATGGAAACTGGTGTCGTATTATATACAACGATAATAAATACAAAATACCTAACGGCATTCTTATGGTTATTTAACCCATTCAAATAAATTCAACAGATAATAACTGATTAAGCATTTAATTATTATATTATTAATATGGCATAGAATAATATTATGACAGTGTATTTAGTCGATAATTGAGGTCGTTCTTACTTTATCTGGATTTCGGAATGTTTGGTTCCTTGATGATTACAATCTGAGTAAATACATATCAGTTGATTCCATTACCTCAATAGAAGAACATGGAGAATGGTTCCTCGCTCACATTCCTTAGATGACGTGTTTCATTTAATTTGCGTTGATTGGATGATCAAACATCAAAAGTTAATATGCGTATTCAACTATTCAGCCTCACCGCTCGAAATGGTGCGCCTTTAGAGATATTTCCTTTTCTTGTTTATTAGTTACTGTGCAGTGAGGAATTGCGCGTTCATAAATTTCGTCACACTTGTTCGACTATTTGACTTCGTTTTGGCAGTAACAGTTTCATTTTAAGATGCTGTGTGTTTCCTTGTCATTAATATATAATAGAATTAATCGAAAAAACAACTCAGCTACAGCTGATTATGTAAGCAAGTAACATTTTAACTTTGAGAAAAATGATGTAACCCAAAATATCAACAGGCACGCGTACATAACATTGAAACAAGCCAACAAGGTAAAACTTACAATAAATTTATGAAAGATAAAAATGTATTACAACAATTTGTTAATGATCTTTCAGTCTAGAAGCTGATTTCGTAGTAAAGTAACGAGAATATATATGATTATTAGTAAGTGTAAACAATGCATCAAATTCGGTTTTTATTTCTCTCACTAGGCGAACAATATATTAATTTCTGGATAATATTTCCTCTAACTAATATAATTAACATTGTTTTTATTATAGAGAAATTTGACGTTTTAACAGAAATAATAATATATAATGTGGCCTTCATGTATCCTTATTCAGAATAAACAAAAGTATTCTTATGTGGTACAGTTTGTGCTATGTTTTTAGGGTGGTAAATATTTACATGAACAGCTTTTATTATTCTATCTTATTTATTTGATTTACAAGTATACAAATAAAAGCATTAGTAAAGTGTTTGTGTAAAAAGCATGCGCAAGCAAATATAGAAATGTGGGACAACGTTTATTTTACAGTACAGAATAAGACAGCCGATATAAATTTAGGAGCATATTACAACAACAACAAAAACAAAAAAAATGCTGATACACAATTATTGCAACACCGCCCTTGTTAAAAGAAATGAATGTTGAGCATTTAGATTTAGAATGTGGATACTTTAAAGATCGCAGCATTTTTAATAAACAGAAATCGAGAACAAATAATATATAAAACATTATTTAAAGTTGCTGATATATAAGAGTTCATCAAAATTATGTGTATTTAGTATGGTAACGATGGCGGGAAAGATTTAACGGTTTCATATAAATTTAATAAGAACTTTGTTTTTAAACCAAGGAAAATTACTTTATAAAGTAATTTTTACTTTTTAGCTATTATATCTTATTATTAAGCAAAATCACAACATCAAATTTCACTGACTCCTAAGACCACTTTCGTATTTTCATTTCAACGAACGAACACTCTTTGTCTCTAACCCAATATACAAAATTTCTTTGGCCCGTTCCTCCCCACACACCATTCAAATTTGAGATGCCACAATCTTTGAACCACCAGCCGGAGCTGAACCACTAGGTCCACTATGCACAATTGACTGAAGGATGAACGTCATTATCCCTGTCCAGTGTGGTAAATTTCATATCTTTGTAGTGGTTGAGCCGATCAGTTGCATTTCCTGAGTAATCACCCAGACGTAAAGTGTACAGCTGAGTCTCGTCCTCAACTTTGAAGTAGTCGTAGACAGCGTACGAGTCAACGTTCTCACATCTCAGGTCTATTCTTAGCCAAAAACGGTCCTGGGAAAATATAAAAAAATATTTTTTTAAAAATATAAATAAATTAAAATCATATCAAATTAAATCACTCATAAATACATATATTATGTAAACCTGAATGTATATCTAAAGACAGCTTTCACTATTTGTATGGGGAAAAAAAGGAACATTTAATACAAATACTGACGAGTATTCATTTCTTTATTGTCGGTTTGCATAACATTTACCAGTCTTTTTTTAAATATGTTTTAATTTGGTGTATATAAGGTACTCTGGCGAAGTTATAATTTCTACTGTATTAATTACTATGAAAGTAAATAAATAATTGTAACGAAACAATTTTAGATTGTTAAAAAATGTAGTTTAAAACAAAAGAATTTTTTGTCAATTACCAATCGAGTCAGGCTAGAGATGACGTCATTACCCAGCCAAAAATCGTCTTGTAGAGATCCAAATCCATGTTTATACATGTCCCAACTAACATTGAAATCTGTGTCACCCTTGACACGGCGCTGGAATTCATTAAGAAAAAAGTATTAAAATTTTTAAAATTAAGTAATCTAGAATAATATGAATAAAAAAACACTGAATAATAAAGTCTTTTGATTTGGCAATTTTTAAAAAAAGTGTATTTTTGATGTTTTAAAATAAAAATTAATTTTTCTTTCAATACATTTGCTTGAGTTACTAAAATACATTGCATTATTCGTATAGTTAAAATTTTGCATATATTTACATTAATAGTTTTCAGACTATCTATATAATAATGCGCCTAAGCGCGTCCGTCAGAAGCCCCTATACCACGCAACTCTTGCTAACTTTTTAAAAATTGAAAATATAGACGTAAAAATCATAATGATTTTGGGTTTGAGATTAACAGAGGGTGTGGTTTTGCGCGCCGTAAAAATAAACAATGAAGTGGCGTCATGAAGCTTTTATTATATTAATTTATTTGATGTTACTTTTTATCTTGATTATAATCCCAGTGTGTGAATATGCATGTGTGTGAGTGTGTTTATGTTTATGTGTGTATGTGCGTCTGTGTGTGCGTGTGACTGTGTGTTTGTTTTAGTTGTGAAATAACGATTTATTTCATAGATTGCTAAAAGTGAAATTAAATATTGAAAAGACGTTACCACGTAATCTTTTATGTATAGTTAAAATTATGCACTGGATTATGAAAAATTCCGTTAGTGTTATGAACACAAGTTTCTGCCGATGCGATCTGCATGGGTGCTTGAATAAAAGATAACGGGAAATCATTGAATGTGACTTAAAAACTGTTAATGAGAAGAACAATCTCCAATGATTTTTTCAGAGATGGTTTTTACATTATGCTTGATTTTAGAAGAAATGAGCCCTTGCGCCGGGATTAATATTATGGTACGTGTATAAGTGTTTATACACTGTTGTAAGAGTGGGGTTAAAAAGCGGAATTGTATTTTTTTTTTAAAGAGGAGCAATTTTGTGAACTATTTGAAGGGTGCATTTCATTTCTAGGGTCATGATTTTATAATATCACAGATCCCTGAGTGGTACTATTTCTCAGCCACTGATAATATCCTTTTGGAAAAGTTTAAACTCTTGATTACTTTTTAAAAATTGAAAATATAGACGTAAAAATCATAATGATTTGTGTGTGTGGGGGGAGGGGAGGGGCTATGTGCGAATGTGTGTGTGATTTGGTTATTTTTATGCCTGCTAATGTTGCGCCTCTAACATGACAACCAGTATTTTAAAAAGTAAATGTACAAACAAAAATAATAATAAATTTCTACGGTGTAGATAGAAAGGGGTACATTTTCAGCTCAAACCTTGCGATTTAAGGTGTTTCTTTAAAACAAATTAACTCATACATACCTTAATTTAGCATTAATATTCACATAATTAATATCTGACCCATAAAATAATCCTATTAATTTGACTAAGGCCATGCTAAGCCTAGAAACAAAGTCCTAACGAATGATGAAACATCCATTTTAAAAAATTGGGTACGTTTCTCGAACAATGCGGTTGCATGACATACGCTTTAGGTAAAAAATGTTCTTTAAGGTGTAAATATATCAAGTGTAAAGAAATATCACGGGTATTATTACTTATAAGTAGGATATAGCATAAGAAAGTGCGTGTTATGTCGAAAAAAAAAGCACACTGACAACAACTCATTTTGTGCCAAGCTGTTTTGAGTTTATTAGATGAATAATGTACAACGGGAATAAAGATTGATATAAAGTGAATTGTTACTATTAGAAAAATGCGTGGGAATATAGAATGATTGACATAACATTTATAAGGAGATCAATTTCTCATCATTGTCTTAAAAGCAGCATTGTTCTTATGTTTTTATACAAGTTAAAGGAACATGTGCCTTGATATCAAATAAACCATATTTTCCTCTCTCCCCAAGCCACAATATTCACAAATATTATCTGGCTAAGCATATTCTATTCGTATTGAAGTAATATAATGCTTAGACTATAAATGAAATGTGTGTTTTCTAAGAACCAAAGGAATAATGTGGAAAGATATTGTTTTCATGATTTGATTCACGTGAAAAGAAAGTGAGCCTTGCCAGTTAGATTTTTGTAACTGTTAACGACATTTGTTATCCTGGTAGAGTATATAGCATGCGTTATTAAAGGGGTTCGAGCATGGTGAAAGAAAGTCATCAATCGATCTGAATGAAAGGATGTGGTTGAGCAGGTCAGGGCCCTATAGGGGCTGTAGCTGGAAGGATGTGGTGGAGCA
>MUZC01000949.1:42705-64958 GCA_002072015.1 Radix auricularia
TATATAAATTTCTAGATGGTCCGACCATGCCGGAAAAGAAGTTGTTTAGCCTCTGACCCCACCGACCAATCAGATTGCAAGAAAAGTTAGTACATAGCTTAGGGGGTCATCGATGTTGAATTGAAGTCAATTACTTTTTATTTCAGAGCAACGAAATAACATGTATTTCGTAGTGTGATGGTTATAAAATTCGCCTAACACGCGGAGGTCACAGTTTCAATCCTCAGCTTAGATATTACTTATTTTAATTTTTTGAAATGTATGTGTTTGTGCCCACTCATTTCCCACTTTCTTTTCGATCACCATAACAAGCAAAAGACGAGTGGAAATAATTGAAATAAGCTTAACCAATGGCCTTTGTCAGGTTATGCCAATTAGTTTATGTTTAGCAAGCTAGGGTGGGGTGGCTAGTGGCTTCCCACAGTGCACATGTTTCCAGATCAACAATGCTTCGCAGTTATCCCCGCATCCGGCGAGGTTTATTCACAATGTTCTGATTTCATCGTGATGTAGTTTCTGTCTGTTCCCCCACCTTTCTTTGCACAAGCTATGAGCAAATCTGCGGCGTATGCTAAGCCGCGGGCATCTAGTAATAATTACTAAAAAAAATAAATTGATAATTTATATAGCTCTGTATCCCTGCAAGGAGTCGGGCTCACGGCGCTTTACATAGAGACAAAAACATACTAATACTAATAAAATAAATATTCATACCTATATAAATACATAAAACAATATGTTATACATCAGCTACGTTTTAACATGAAAAGAAAAATTGTTTCATTAATTTTGAAATAAATTTCGAAAAGATGCATCTTAAGTGCCATATTAAATGATTTAGTAGTTAAAATACTATGGATGTGTAATGGTAGAGAATTCCATTGTTTAGCTGCAAAAAAAGAAAATAACATTCCGCCAAATGTTTTAGTTCGTGACTTAGTAACACAGAAAATAAACATTCACATCATAATAGCCGCATAAATGACAGTGCGTAACACAAGATACAGATTATTTCCATCATTATCTCTTATTCTATTTAAACAAATTAAATTATCACAAAGTTTATCTCACCTGTATGATAATCCATCCACCACCGTCAGTTTTTGTATCACAGAGAATTTTTGTAGTGCTGTTAATTGATATCACCTCTCTGGGTTTCAATGAACTGTTCATTCCTCTTTCACATTTGAGCTGATCAGAGAGAATCTAATAGTAGATAATATGTTACAATGATGACAAAAAGAGAGAAGAAGAGTAGGCATTTCAAAAACGAAAAGATTATAGTCAAGTAATATTATAAAATTTTCAAAATTTTAATTTGTTGTATTTTTATTCAGTACTTTCGCACTCATTACTTCTATTAGTTTCGTTATTTGAACTCTAGTTATTTAATTTTTCATCGTATAGAAGTTATTACATAATGTAAATTTAATTTTAATTCTTCGTTTTTTTTCTGTATACTGGTGAAGGCATTTACTGAAATAGTTACATATCTACTTCTCTCAAATTAAGTCTTGTATTGATTTAAAAACGCAATGTATTTGTATTTCTTTTATTTTTCTGCCTTAAAAATTGTATGATTTATGAATTTTCATGTTTAGAATTAATTATCGTCATTCTCGTGCTTTTTCCTAAAAACTAAAATTATTCTAATAAATCACTTACTTCTTTCTCCTCTAGTTTTAAGGACTTAATTGTACTGCTTAAATTAGCAAGACTCTCTCTTAATGTCTTTTGACTCGTATGTATATCATTAAGTTCTTTATAAATCAAATCCACTGTGAGCTTTATGTTGACAAGGTCAACGTTGCTTTGAGTCTGTTACTTGTTTGTTGCACACATTTCTATCTTATTTGTCAAGTTATTCAATTTATTGTTTACTTGTGTCAACGAATTGTTGTTATCCTCTAGCAAATTCTTCTCTATTTGTTGCATACCAATAATATTTTTATTTTTCTGATGCTCGTAAATGTTCTTAATGTTCATTAACAATTCAGTCATTGAAAAATTATACATGTAAGCAATCCTGGATTCTAGCTCAGAGAGAACTTGTTTGATATCTGGTTCATGCTTTGTATTTTGAGTCGACAAACTATTATTTGTAAGTTCTTCTTTTCTTTCTGGCGAAGATGAATAAAAATTTCCTGTTTGGAAACTAAAAGCCATTCTGTTCTTAGGAAATCATTTGGTGATATTAGATTCTTTAAAATCAAACCACTTTGGTCAGAAATCATTTGTTCAAAAGAAATTTGAGATTTCTGTTGGACACAGTTGACTTTTCTAAGAAATCAGTTTGACCACTGGCAAGAAAGAAATTAATCCTACATATAAAATGAGCTTCCATACAGTCAGCTGTTTCAGTAAAATACAAGCGAAGTTCTCCGTGATGATCTGACATGGATCCAGTGACGTTTACCGTCTTTCTTGTGTCAGATTGGATTTCAGGGTCTTTAGTTAAGATTGTAGCCATCCGAGTTCTGTTATTTAGATAATAAATGTCCATCTTGATGAGGGACGAGACGTTATCTTCTGTGATGGTAATGTTGTTTGTCTCTTTCATTAAAAAAATCAATTCTAATAAAAATGAAATCATCTTATGTATTTTAGTTTAGTCTATTGTCATTAACGATTTGCAGCAATTTTTTTAACTAACAGAAAATAAGGTTTAAATTGTTTACTCTGATAAACAGAGCGAGGACCTTCATAAATAGCGTGTCCAAGAAAACCACTCAGCACGTTGTTGTTACCGAAGAGAATTTTAAAATTACTGTTTATAGTTTATGCTTAAATTGTTCTATAAAAATTTGTCGCTGTAATGCTTAGGTTGTATTTTTGCTTGCTAATAAAGAAGATAGGTATTAGAAAATAGAAGGTAGTGATGATGTTATTCTGCACAGCCCGCGTTTAAAGATTGAGAGAGCTGTCAAAACTGACAAAGTGTTTTTTTCAAAAACTATTTCTTTATACTTTATTCAAGCAATCTATACTTGAAGTATAGGTTCATTGTGTGTCACTTCACTGGTATCTGTTAAAATAGAGTTGTGTTTATATTTATCAACGTTTTATTATTTCAAATAAAACCACGCACACATAATGATACATATTCTTAGATGGCAACCCGTTAAGTTGGCTCCAAAAGTAAAGAAAATACGATAACTTTTTAATTAAGCTTTTACAAATTCACAGATTAATTTCAAACCTACTCTTAGTTGGATATTTAAAAGAAAAGCAGAAAATATATTTTTTCAACACAATAGTTCATAATAATCCTAGATATTTTGAGAATAGTTTAAAATAAATTATTATGAGATTATTAAAATAAATAAAATCACCCATGTGATATTTTACAAATTTATCATTATTATAACAATTAGGTCATGAAAATATTATCATTTCAGAAACTGTGTTTTTATAAAAATAATTATTTTTTTTTTAATTAAGTTGCTTTCATTTGTGTTATTATAATATATTTTTATTTGACTTAGAAATCAATTGTGCTTTCGGTACTTATATACAGTTTGTTTAGTAGGTAAAGATTTCCTTGTTTAATTAAAATTAATTTTAATAAATTGATTCAATATTTATCTAGTTTCAGACACTTACCATGGGAATGGTTTTGCACGATGCTGAAAATAAAAACTGAAGTAAGTAAAAATATGTTCATTTTTTAACAGTTTATATGAACTATTGATGTATAATTTATAGCAGCGAGAACTATAATCCGAATGAAGAAGTATAATTTGTAAAATTATGGCCAAAACTTTGAAAAGCTTCAATTTATACTGAATCTTAACTTATTTTTAGATTTGACACTTTTTAAAGAGACATTTTTCTTATATATTAATCGAAAAAACAAACTTGTGTAATTCATTTTCAAGATGAAATGAATCCATAGTTATATAATGCTATTACGTATCAAAATCTAGTTAATAAAGACCATAATTGTAGATTTAAATGATTAACTTCAAAGATACATTTTATGTTGATATAACTTTTGTTAAACATTTAAATAAAACTGATTTCATTCGTGGGAACAAACGCCTTTTTGATATTGACACGTAACAAGTGGAAATCTTGTTTTGAGAACATGTCTCATTTTGTTTTGAAAGATTATAACGCTGATGATTAAAATAAATACATGTACAGAAGACCAATGTTAAAATGAGATAAGAATTAGGAAACGTTTAATAAATACAAAGATGTAACTTATGACCGGTGTCAGGTTTCGTTGTCTAGGGGTTCAAGGTTCCCGGGTTCACACCAACTGGCGTACCGTAAAAATGACACAAGTCTTTTTTCTGCAGCAATCTTTATTAACATGAGTCTCCACTTGTCGCATATGTACAAATTCCTCAAGCACTCCAACTCCTTGTAGCGCAGCTACAACATATATCTCCCGTACCGTTCAGCCGACCAACACGGCAACGCTATAGCTCGGGTATCTCGTGTTCCCTTGTCACCACGCCACTGGTCTCCGCAACATATCTCACTACCACCGAGACACACACGAGTTATATACCGTGGGCCTGGACTCTCCTTGCATGGACATCCACGGCCCCACGTGAATCTCGTTCACAACATCACAACATGAGCTTGTGACCAGGCAAAATTATTACTTTCGCAAACAGTGACACTTATACCCTGGACAACTGGGGCATAATATTTTAGACGCATCTTATGGCGTGAAAATGTGTCTCTGTTTAATGTGTGTCAGTATTCAGTGAATGAATTACTTGTGCTTACAGGGCATAAAGTGTGTATTGTGTGGCTTGGGTGTGACTGACACTTTTGATGAAATGAAAAGAAACTTGATTAAAATAAATTAAGGAAACGAGGTCATATCATTCTGTTTACTTACGGGGTATATATTTTAATTCTCTCCCCTAGCTGTTGGGCTGATGAAACAATCTCAATATGTAAACGAGCGCCAGACCCGTGCTCAGGGATGGTGTAGGCACACACAAAAATTAAACAGTGTTGTACTTTTTGGCTTTTATCGAAAATGTGCTAAGGGATTGCTTCATTCAATAAATTCTTTTATGTTACATTAATTTACTTTAAAAAAAAAACAAATTACACAGACTATTTGTGTAAGGAAACAATAAATTAAAGCTTTATTATCAACTAATACAAATAATGGTAGACGTTTCGGCTCATGCCTTCATCAGTACAAAAACAATTACATGTACTTACATATATATTAAAATTAAAACATATTAAAGTCTATGTGATAAAATGAAAAGAAATGAAAGACAAAAATAAACACGGACATAGAATATAAGAAAAAGGAGGAAGTTGAAGTATCTAAAGTAACAGTGAAAACCACAACGGGAAAACGATTTTGCAGTCATGTAAAATTGTGGATTTGGTTAATTCCATATGGAGCCAACGTACCAAATCGTTTTATGAGTCTATTTTCCATGTGGACTCTATCATGGGTATTAAATATATTTCCGCTAAGTAGAGACGAATCACTCATTGGCAGAGACTTGTGGCACGAAAAGCAGCTGTTTAAGAACTTTGTATTACTAATAAATATTTCTTTTAGCGCGTTTTTTTACACGCTACTGTTTAGTGTATAAAATTAAATTATTTCTTTTTTATATTAATCATTAACTACGGATGCATAAGTTTTCAAATCTGAATTATTTATAGTTAAATTTGTTTTTCGACATAAAAATCTTGCTGAATTAATATCTTATAATGAAAAACATAACAATTTGTCACAGTATGGTTTGTTTTCAGTACGTTTTTTCGACAGAAAAGCACTTTATTAATCTAAATCCTTTAAGTCGTAATTTTCATGATATTTCTTAAATTAAAATTTAATTAAACTTTAGAAAACTCTACAGTTATACCAAAATGTTGTGTCACGTCATCGCATTGTTCTAGAATTGGTCCCAACGAGACATGATTGAATCATTGACATCAGTGCACAGTTAAAACGTCAAGAGGTGGTGTGGCCGTGGGTTGCAGGTCTTAAATATCTATATATATATATATATAACTAGGTCAAGCAAAAGAGTACGCTAGCAAGCAAACATTAGGAATGATCTTTGGTAGTTTGTTACGGAAGGGGGGCGGTAGCTAAACCACAGTGCGCATGTCTCGAGACCAACAAAGCTACTTAGTTAACTCATGTTCTTATTTCTTCATGCTGCTGTTTGTGTCCGTTTTTCCCCCCTTTCTTTGCACTTTCTATGAGCAAGTCTGTGGTGTATGCTACGCCGTGGGTTGTATGTAGTGCCAATATAATGCATAAAAATGATACGCCTTTTCTAATTTTGTTTAACTTTATTTTGTATATTAGAGCAATGCAGATTGAAATAAGAGTGACCCTCACTCCAAGCTTGGGAGGAATATCAGAAATCCGTTCTGACAGATGTTTTCACAAAACACTTTGCACTTAATATTCTTAGGACTACGTATGATGATTAATTTTGTCAAGGGCAGGAACGAAAATAATTTTTTTAAACGAGAAAAAATGTCATGTGAAATATAACTCAAAATAAAAACATTAACAACCGGAATGAAGCATATATGAAGTATTGAATACATCGCAATGTAAACACACAATTTAATAATCAAAACATATACGCATACTTAGGTGTTTAAATAAATTTCCTCAGCAACAACTTCAGGGAAAAATAACCGGGTAACAAATTGGCTAGGTTTTTTTTTTTCAATTGAAAAAATCGATGTTCGGCTTATTTAACAATTCTTTTAATACCACTGTATATATTCATAGAGATGTCCTGTTATACCGTTAAATCTCAGTATCATAGGCAGCATGAAGTAAAAAAAAAGTTTCTGTTGGGACTGATTTATTGAAGAGGTATTTTCTTTAGAATTTTGTTAAAAGCACCCTAAGTTTGTTTAGTTAATTTAATTTTATAATAAATAAAGTAATAAAATAATTTTTAAAAACATGAACAAAATAATTTAAACAGAGAAACCAGGACAATTGATAACGATGAAAAAAAATGAAATTATGGCATTTAAGAAGATCATTTGCCTTATTGAAAAATGTCAATAGTTCCGCTCAAATTTTAATAAGTATTTTTACCTTTAAAGAGGAATCGTTTTAGAAGAATTTTGACAGTCCTTGGACATGGACCAGTGCGCTGCACCGTGGTGGAGCCGCAGCTGTAAAAAACCATATTTCTGGGTGATAGCTCAATGAGAGGCACACCGGTTACACATTTGAACAAACCTCACAGTGCCCAGACGACCCCTCAGAGGGGATCGTCTCGGGGTGTTCCCGTTGGCTAATTCTTCTTGGTGGACAGGAACAAAGTTGTCGGAGAATTTCCCAATGGGACCTATGAGAGTCTTCATTTACTCAAGGTCATTGATGCCATCAAATGTAACTCTTCCCATTTGTACCAAAGTTTATTTCATTTATTGACAGCTGATTTCTTAAAGTCTATGACACAAGGAAATTAACAGGAAATACCAACTCTATGTCTTCAATTTTTGAAAAGGTTACAAGATGAAATTCTCACAATAAAACATCACGAAGACAGACATTTCTTGTTTTGTTTTGATTATATTCTTTTTTATGTTCCTTTTGACCTCAGTGTGGAGATTTATTTTAAAGGAGTGTCGTTTTTATGTTAGTTTTAATGAATTTATCGAGATACACATTTGTCCTCGACATTCACGTCTTTAAAATAAACTTAATTGTCTTTTCCAATTGGTTTTGAACATTTATCTTTCGTGTTAAATAGGTGAATGTCCTCGTACGTTCGTGCGTGCATGTGTATATGTTTGTGCATGGGTGTTAGTCAGGGCCGGATTAAGCCACATTGGTGCCCTTGGCACAAACCAAAATTGGTGGCACCTCCGGCCCGGGCCCTCGATCCTCCACTTATCTCTGGTATGTTCAATATAATGGGAAAAAACTAACAAAGAAAAACATTTGTTGACACATATATTTTTACTACTATTCCTCATATAAAACCTACAATAAGGTATTCCCGTTTAAAAAATTAGCAGTTAATTATGTTTGTAACAAGAATAGACGAAAATATTAATAGACGAAAATTTTGTAATTTTGTAATAAATGAGAAAATCAGAGAGAGAGAGAGAGAGAGAGAGAGAGAGAGAGATAGAGAGAGTGAGAGAGAGCACATTTACACTTTAAAGCTCTTTTTTTTTCTAGATTAACATCTGGCAATGTTTTTTAGTACATCATCAAAGTTAATGTAGCGCAACATGTCTTGCTAAATCATA
Organism: Radix auricularia; assembly: GCA_002072015.1. NCBI lineage: Eukaryota > Metazoa > Mollusca > Gastropoda > Lymnaeidae > Radix > Radix auricularia. The sequence goes on from MUZC01000949.1 coordinate 50,941, forward strand.
GAAGATATAAAAAAAAAATCAAGTCTCTCTTGTTTTGTAATCGATCTATTAGTATTTTTCTTTCGTTTAAACTGAGAAAAAGTGCGCTCTGTTCAGCAGTTAATAACCATTATTTTTACAAATAGGCGCATGGCGATTCCAACATTTCGATAAGCACACTCGATGTTTTCGCCAACGATTACTTGTATAATAGTGTACGACTGAACGTATTATTTTCAGATTCAGATGCTAGAAACTTGTGGCGAAAATATAACTGGAACTGTTGTAGTTCAGATTTTAAATTATTTTTCAGATCTTCAGGATAAACGCTTTTATGGTCAATCAAACAATGAGATGTTTTTATACATCGACCAATAAAAAAAAAATAATAATAATAGGACTGCTATATCCTTATATACTTGTTATCTTCTACTCATCTTAGTCCCAAGTTTGTCAACAATGGCATAGGAAGAAGTTATACGACATTTGTCTTTGGTATTCATAGATACTTCAAGGTCATCACAACCAGCCAGTGACCACTGTTTTTCTTTTATAATTATGGGTCAAAGTTGATTTTTAATCCAATTCTGTCTTTATTTCTTTTCAGCTTCTTCAAATATTTCAAATTATTTACTATCACAGATTAATGCAAGTGATCTCTTTGTAATGACTACAAATCAGCACACGTTTGTAAGTTGACGAGCTCATTTTATAGAGCTTGGCTGACCATGTTAAAATCTTTTAACTCTTCTCCCCAAAGACAAGCATGAGAGCAAATTATAATTCTCTTCAGGTGTCCATATTCTGTGACCGGTATTGCTTTTAAAAAATCTCAATAATTAATACAATTTCTACAAATAATCTGAGGATAAGACTTTATAATAGCTTTAGTGGCAACAACATGTACTTCCCATCTGGTACCGAAAATATGTTTTTCCAGCGTATCAATTCCTAAGGCATACTTCAGAATCTTCAATCTGTTGGTTGAAGCTAACGAAAAAAAGTAGAGGTCAGTTGATTTTACTGTATGGAAGAAGTTTACTGCTTCTAAACAAGAGTCATTGGGTCTTCTGCCGACCAGATTTTAGTACAGAGTATGTCTATATAATCTCATTTTACTCTAGATTTTTTTTCTGCAAGTCCTTAGAGCACCCAGACATATTTGCTGCGTTATCATTGGACTCACCTATGCATTTCTAAAATTCAAAATTACAAACTTCACGTAAGTACTGCAACACTTTCTGAGCCGTACCATTACTTGTGTGACCTTTTAGTATCAAAAACGTTATTAAAATTGCTAACTGAGCTTTTCAAATTTATTTTCTCTTCTACCTTTTGTAGTATAGCCACAGGTATAGTCTTAGGCCATTACAACCTATGCTTCCACAGTGGGCCCCGCACTTTCATAGGCTCTGCCTACCTTAATTTTATTTTATTATCTTTTTTCAATTCCTTATCTCTGCCAAAACAAGGCCCCACGCAATCCGTTTCGCATACTAAGCCCCAATGGCCCAGCAATCGCCAAGACCGGGTCTTGTCCACGAGCTAGGTATAACATGAAGTCTATATGTGTAGCGCTTTGTTCATGTTTATAAACTTACGTAGAACAAATATATCATAAAAAATTACGTTTTAAAAAAAAGCACACACAAAAAAGAATAAAATTAGCCAAATATATAAAAACACGGTGGAGGGGTATTTTACCCCTATTTACGTAACACCGGGGCTAAAAAAGTGTGATTTAATTTAATTTAATATTACTAAATATATTACATTTGCGACATGCTAATGCCATATCGATTAAGTTGGGATACCAGAACAAGGTGTACATATTTCTTGAGGACTTGTGGTGCCCCACAAACGCTTTGTGCCCTATGTTCGTGCCTTGTTTGCCTAATGGTTAATCAAGGCCTCGTGTTTACATGTGTTTTGATACAATTAAGTACGTTTAATTTGAAAACGTTTAAGAAGAAATATCGGTTAACATCGTCGCGAAAATCTGATGTAATATTATAAACTAGATGCCCGTGGCATACCATACGCTGCAGAGTTTCTCATAAATAGTGCGAAGAAATAAAGGGGGGGGGGAGAATAGATAAAAAGTACATCACGAAGAAATCAGAACAACTCGAATGAACAGCCGTGTTGCAAGCAGGTGGGAGGATTTTTTCGAAAAATGGCCTTTTGCGTATCGATGAGTACGGGGGAGGGTGGTCTCCACTAAAAGCGTAAGTAAACACAAACATTTTAATCTGCATAATACTTAGCCAAGTAACATAAACCACTCAGACTGCAAACGGCATCCATGGCCGACAGAGTCAAGACTTATATGAAATAATGTTTTATAATTTAATGCAAAAGAAAATTCAGAACTGTTAATTGCTTAAAAGGAATTAATTTGTGATTCAGACCAATCGTTCTAACATAGCTAAAATATATCCGTCTGATTTATATTTCTATTTCTTTAAATTAGCAGATGTTTTTCTTTCGAATATCGTAGTCTCAGTCGTTATATAAACATGACGGGATGGCGATTTCACTGTTTATATTGTTATATTTTATAACTTTTTTTGGCCTTCCATGAATGACGTCACGTGATTTTATCCCCGCCCCTTCCACCTCGCCACAAAACTTAGACCCCGCTCTTCAATATGACGTCACAAAGCTTTGATTGATTCCCCCCCCCTTAAAAGCTTGTTGAAAGTTACCACGTTTCAAATTACATTTTTGTCATTAAAATATTTATTTTGTTTAAGTCTGCACTCTAAAATCGTAACACGTGTGAAGCCATTGAAAATGTAACTATAAAAAAAACGTAAGCAATCAAGAGGAACTTTTATGTAAAGTAGCACAAATGATGTGATTTTGATTTCTTAAACACCACCCCTCGCCCGCTTCTTACATCGTCACAAATGCGTGACCCTTTTCCGCCTCCACCCCCAGGCGCGCGACGTCATGTATGGTCGGCCCTACATGCAGTGTTAAAGACAATAAAATTTGTATGATCTATTGTATTTCTTCAATAATTTCATCATGAAAAACACGATGTTACAAAAATAAAAACTTTAAAGTTGCTGTCTATAAATGACGTCAGCGATTTTTTACTATTTCTATACCCAATCACGCTTTTCAAACTTCGCCACAAAAATTTAGACCAATATGACGCCAAAAACCCTTATTTTCATATTGAAAATAGGCATGTTGCAAATTACTTTATATCATTTAAATATGTATTTAGTAAGGCTGCACTCGAATATCGTTAACACGTGTGAAGCCATCGAAGATGTCATTAAATAAATTAAAGCAATCTAATATTTTAAGGGAATTTTCATTTCAAGTTGCGCATTTTGATGTGACGTCATATTTCTTAAACACCAACTCAGCCTTGTCACATATCGTCACAAATGCATGACCCACACCCATTGGGCGCGTGACGTTATTTATGGACTTTCCCTAAGAGTAAAACCAATATTTTTTTTAAAATCTGACTTAAAAGTAATTTTTCAACAAGTTTGGGGGGTTGGGCTGTAGCGAATTTGTACGTACGCACTGGGGAAGGGGGTCCTTAAAATGTACTGAGTGCAACAGGGGGAGGGGGTACGAAAAATACGACTTTTTGCGTACGTAATATATGGATATTTATGGCCGCATGATCGAAAACAAAATGGGAAATGAAGGGGCAAAAACACAACCATTTTAAAAAATTTAAAAAGTAATGTCTTAGCTGGGGATTGAACCTGCGACCTTCAGCCGGAATCGAAGAGTACAATAGAAAGGCAATGTCACTCAGCCGAATGTAGGAGATACCAAAGCGACGAAGAACACAGTGACGATGAACTACATATTACTACGGGTACACACAGTTGCGCATGCCTGGAGAGCGAGGGAAGGCGCTTAAGTATTCATTTGATGAAAGTAATTGTTGAGGTAAGTTTATGACTACTTTTCTGTCACTGAGAACAATAGAGAGCACGAAGTTATTTGGAGAGCTAAAAATTGAAATGTTGAAAAAGTAATGTTTTAGCTGGGGATTGAACTTGCAACCTCCGCTTGTTAGGCGTCTGTTATAACCATTTTCCTACGAAAAACATGTTATTTTGTTGTTCTGAAAGAACACAGTAATTGACTTCAATCAACGAAATTTTAAATGTTCACTACCTTTTTTGGCAATCTGATTGGTCGGTGGGGTCAGAGGTCAGACAGCTTGCTACTTCTTGTCCGTTGGACCATTTAGAGAATTATATAAATAAATTATCTTACACATCGACATTGAAAAATTTATTTTAAAAAAGCAAACTGGAGAAAATTATGAAGTAAGGTAGTGAAATGCAGTAGACACCTTTCAGATAACCGTTGATAAGAGCAAATTTTATCTTACTATCTCTTAACTCCGTCCTCCATTGCCATTCACACCACAGCTAAATATACATCTCTAAAAAATTTATAGCAGCCTGTGTACAAAAGGGAAAATAAGGTTTGTATTTATTTATACATTTACTTATATGCACTATCCAATATGAAAAAATAACAAATACAGATAATGATTGGTTTATAACATTGATTCTTGTGAATCAAAGTACTTTCATGGAGAATAGCATCGGCTTCTTCTATTTATACCTGATGTTAGTGTTATTGTTATAGTTTTTTTGTTTTTTTACTTTCTCTGGGAAAATCCCGAAACACTTCCCTCTGATTTGGTGGGTTTTTTTTCCTCATCAATGTCTTAATAACAATTAAGACAAAATAAACTGTACTAATTTTAATTTAGTATAGTTTACAACTTAATCATTCACAACACTTAGCCTATAGAACTTTGAATTTAAAACTTAAAAAGCAGTACATACAAAAATCTTACTAAAACCTTTCAAAAAATTATTTCATTACCAATATATATTTTTACCTAACTTATTTTTCATTGAGTTACATGTATAATTCGTAAATTCTTAAAAAATATTTAATCAAATACTGAAAGTTCTTTGCTATTCACTTACCATGACAATCAGTATTCATAAATGTTAATAAAATGATGAAAAAAAAGTACAAAATGTGACATTTTATATTCTATGATGATTGGTTTATAACATTGATTCTTGTGAATCAAAGTACTTGAAGTCATGGAGAATAGCATCGGCTTCTCCTATTTATACCTGATGTTAGTGGGGGGGGGTTGTTATTGTTTTATTGTTTTTTTTTTACTTTCTCTGGGAAAATCCCGAAACACTTCCTTCTGTTTTGGTGGGGGTTTTTTTCCTCATCAAAGTCGTCGGATGAAATTCTCACACAGAAAAACTTAAATTTAAAAAATAATAATATTATTAATGAAATAGAAATTTTAAAAATTAAATCAAAACAAAATTTTTTATGAAGCTGACATTATCTCCTGTAAAGCCTTGGCACGGCTGTTCCCCCCCCCCCCCCACAACCCAACCGCAATATCAACATTGTCTTTGATTAATCTTCTCCTATTATGCCATTTTTCCTAACTAGAAAACTCAGTAAGCTGATTTTTTTTTCAGGTTCCTTTAGAGAGGTCCAACCGTTTTATTTACGCTGTCCTATCATTTTTCGGGTTGGCTTGCGAGCAAGTGACACTCTTTTTATTCTATTCTCTTACAAAAGTTGGTGGTTGCTTATAAACGAGTATAAACTGTATTTGTAAAATTTCAGATTTCTAAATCTGAAAAGTCGATCGCGAAAAATGTATGGAGGAAAATAAAGATCTTCACACGACATCGTGTTGTATTCTGTATTTAAAAAAAACAAAAAGTTATTTCTGCCATATGTAAACAAAAAGTTCTTTCTGCCATATGTAAACCCTCTTTTGTCGAGTTACTATAAAAATTCGAATCAGCTAACTAAATAACGAACATATTCTTTTATTTTCATTTTAGGCTCTAGAAGATCAATGTAGCGGTTTTTAGTTACCTTTATTTTTTTTAATATTATTGTAATATCTGAAAATTGTAAAACTCTAAAGCTTTTTTAAGCATCGACCACGTAGAGTGTGTTTCAAGGACACAGTTGTAATTTTATGTTTCATTTCTTTTCTTCAAAATCAAACTTACTCTGTTGCTTCAAATTAATAAGCTTCTCTTTCATATGCATTGTCCTTCATTGATTTCTTTCTTTTTTGCTCCACAATTTATAGATAACGCTGTTAAACAATTTGGGAAACTTTAAAAATTAATTCAATTAAAAATAAAAACTTTTCCTGTTTTCCACATTATGTTTTACCTAATATCAAAAGACTTTTTTGTTAAGTTGCTGGAATTTTCACCACGAACGATTCGACCACGGACGTATCGACCCCATGAAGTTTTGACACCATGATGTTTCGACCCCGGTCGGTTTGACCCTAAATAAAAAAGATTTATTTAAAAAATGACATTTAAGTCACAGTGAATGCTGGTTATCCAAAGTCCGGCCTGCGGGCCATATGCGTTCAAATTATAACTGGTCCATGGGCTCATGTTTGAATGACTCATGAATTATTTTATGTTGTGACTACATTAAATTTATTGAGAATAGACGAAATTATGATTTTTTTTTGTATTGATGAAGGATAACAATAAGACGTTTAATTGTATACCAACGAATATATTGACACATAAAAAATGAAAAAATAAATAAATAAAATGAATTAAAAAATACTTATGTGAATTTAGGCTTGCCAATTTTGTTGAAGCCCACAAGAAAAAATTAATTAAACTAATTTATATTGATACATTTTTGTAGTTTCGCAAATTCCAAAAGGAAATGAATGTAACATAAAACATTAACATAAAATTTTCTTATCCCAATTTTTGACACAACATTTTCCGCTATCGTTGTATGGTTATAATTTACGTGAAATAAAAAAGAGCGCTATTTCATATCTTTGCCAAAATAATATTGTAAGTAAGTTATAATAATGGCATAAAATATTTTTAAAATGCCGAAAATTCGACAGCATTGCCTCCTTTTTTTCCCCACAAACTTTCACTCTTTACAAAAACAAAATGAAAAAATACATCAATAAATATTTTAAAACAAAATATTTGAAAAAATCCCATACAAACGTATAAATTAAAAAATCTAAGTAAGTCTTAAACTTAAATTATGTCCTATTATTTTATGTTATTTATCAACCCCCGAGCATGCTTACACATTATAGAGTAAGGACCTGTTTGCAAAAAAGTTTAAACACCTTTTTAAATATACCTGGTAACTAGAGAGTTTGTTAATAACATTTAGAAATGCTTAAGACCGTGGATACTTGGGTGCGGGTGGACAGATCGTGAGATCAAGGATTTGACCTTGGATGGTACATCTTATATGATCATATTAGCGAGGCTAAACTAGGTGATTACCACAAGACACCATGCGCTGATTAGAGTTATGCTATAGCTAAATAAAGGAAGTGAGGGCTGAGTATATATATATATATATATATATATTAATGATTAATTTCTCGATTAATCGGTAAACTTTTGAAATCGCTAAAATAGCGATTAAAATAAAATAAAATGTTGTTTAAATTTTCAGTTTGATGACGTCATACATCTTATTTTTATCTTAAATAAAAATTATCGATTACTTATTCGGTAATTTTTCTAAAGTTAACGATTAAAATTAAATTAATCGCTAACAGCCCTAATATATATATAAAATTTTTATAAAGTTTATGACATTTTCTTACTTTTACATGTTTTACTAAAATAACTACAATAATTTATTTATTGAAAAATAATAGCAAATACAAAATAGAGGATACCTCTGTTGGTAGGCATAATTGTACATCTCTTTGACCGAAAAAATGTAGCTTATGCGTGGTAAGTTTCCTTTTTTAAAAAATGAATATTTTGTTTTGAATGTTTTAAAATCAGTATATTTTAAAGCTGAGCATAATCTCAACTTGCTACAATTATATATAAGTTATCGTGTTTTATTTTAAATATTTTAATTTTTCAAGAATGAATTTATATTTTACCAACACAAAACATTAATACAGTATTTTGTATACACCACCAAATGCACAAAGGTGATAACCTGCGTCCCAGAAGGGGCCGTGAGACTTTATCTACTTTCCAAAGAAGATATATGTCATTTTAAAGGCATTCACTATAGGGCTTTTTATTGTATTAAAACGAAAAGATAATGTTGTTGTTTTTATATTTTGTTTTTTAAAAGTCACTAAGTAACACCAGAAATGTTTCATCAATCTACAGTCTAACCTCTCTAAGTTGAACCCAAATGTAACCTAACATAAATTCGTCTTACTGAGTTTGCCAGTTAGGGAAAATTGCAAAATAGGCGTGTAACTATCAAGGACAATGTTGATATTGAGAAAAAGGGGGGAAGGTGCAGCAATACCGGCTAGAGAGTTTGACAGAAAAGATAAGCGGTGTCTGATATTTGATATTAAAGGAAGCATACTTGCTTTGACAAACGGACACAAGCCAGAAAGAGGAGACACCTTTCCTCCCCAACTTCATTCCCACACAACACCGATATTCAATGTACGTGCAGAGATCACCTATGACCCGCTCATAAGCCGAGGCCCCCCCCCCAACATTTTCCCCTAAATTTTGTTTTTTAAAAAGTTCAGCTTTAAAAAGTATATACCGTTGTTATGATGATTAAATGAGAGTTAATTTTCATTTTCTATCAGAATTATCTTTTTTACTTTTAAAAAAAATTTAGCTCCTTGTAGAACATATATCTCTAATAAAAAGCTTTCAACTTTGAACGTCTCTTGCCAGTAATCCCAGCTCCTTTCTGTTCCCTTTGCCTCATCCAGCACATACTTATCATCTTGGTTTTTCACTTTCGCCGTTAATTTCTTATCTTTCCTGAATCGTAACACAAAAGTGGATTTTATTTTTGTTAATAAAAAAATAATAACAAAAAACACAATTTACAGCTGTATCTCGTTATCACCTTCACGCTGTAGACAACGTGGGAATGAACGATATCCCATGTCTAAGCATAACACTTGCTAAGAAAACTTGACAAAGAATCTAGAATTTTATCATAGTTATTCTGATTATTCATACAGTGAGTCCCTCAATTTTTCAATATTATAAATTAGGTATATTTTAAAAAGCCTATTCTCTGATATAATCCGGCATCCTTCCGTCTTCGAGACGATGGTGCATTACCGTTGGGTTGGGTTGCATTTCCTCGAGTGACTGTGCAGTCCTATCCTTGAGTGACAGTCTTTGCCACAGTTTTTACACACGAGTTCTGTGCTTCCAAATGTTTTGGCCTTTCTCCTAGCTCTTCTGTCTGCAGCCTCCTCCATTCTTCGCTCCTCGGCTACTATGACGCCCTCTTTGACAACTGTGCGCCACGTAGATCGGTCTTCTGCCTTACACTCCCAGTCACTTGTATGTATTTTGGCTGCTTTCATGTCCCTTTGACAGACATCTTTAAATCGCAAGCGTGGGCGACCTGTTTTCCTCTTTCCTGAAGCAAGTTCACCATATAGGAGATCCTTCGGGATGCGGCCGGGGCTCATTCTTTTGACATGTCCTAGCCACCTCAGGCGTCTTTCACTAAGAATTGAGAACATGCTTTGGGTATTGGCACGCGTTAGTACCTCACTATTAGGCACTTTTTCTTGCCATTTAATACCAAGGATGTGGCGCAAGCATCTCAAATGGAAGCTGTTAAGCTTACGCTCTTGTGATGTATAAGTGGTCCATGTCTCGCTCCCATATAGTAGTGTACTGATGACACAGGCTCGATAGACGCACAGTTTGGTTTTCTCCGTTAGCTTGGTGTTTTGCCAGACCCGCTTATTTAGTTTAGCCATTGTTGCGGCTGCCTTGCCAATTCTGCTGTTTATTTCTTCTTCAATGGACAGTGTATTGGAGACCTTGGATCCCAAGTAGGTGAAGCTGTCCACAACCTCCAAGTTTTCATTATCGATATTTATGGTAGGAGGAGGTCGAGTGTCTTGGGCCATGATGTTTGTCTTTTTCAAGCTGATTTGCAGACCAAATTCTTTGCAGGCATTGGAGAAGCTTGACACGAGTTGTTGCAAACCAGATTCTGTATGTGCTGTTAGTGCCGCATCATCCGCAAATAGTAGCTCTCGAATTAGGACATCCGTCGTTTTGGTCTTGGCTCGGAGGCGGGCAGTGTTGAAAAGTCCTCCATCAGCTCTGGTATGTAACCAGATTCCCTCACTGCTATCCTTGAATGCGTATCGAAGAAGTACAGAGAAGAATATTGCGAAGAGTGTTGGTGCGAGTACACAACCTTGTTTAACTCCGCTGCTGACAGGGAAGGCCTCTGACTTAGCTCCATCGAACTGTACTGTGCCAAGCATATTTTCATGGAACTGTCTGATGATGGCAAGTAGGTGAGGGGGACATCCAATTTTTGCCAGTATTTGGAATAGCCCGTTGCGACTGACTAAGTCGAAGGCTTTTGTAAGGTCCACAAATGCAATGTATAGTGGCATCTGCTGCTCTCTGCATTTTTCCTGGAGCTGTCGTATGGAGAACACCATGTCTATGGTAGACCGACCGGACCGGAAACCACACTGAGATTCTGGATAGACGCGGGATGCTAGGCTTTGTAAACGTTTTAGTATAACGCGGGCAAAGGTCTTTCCTACAATACTAAGGAGTGAAATGCCGCGATAATTATTGCAATCACTCCTATCACCTTTGTTTTTATATAGTGTCACTATATTTGCATCCTTTAGGTCTTGGGGGATGTAGCCCTGTTCCCAGCAGAGGGACAGAATCTCGTGCAATGGTTGGAGTAAAGCTGTCTTGCCACTCTTTAGAACCTCTGGTGGTATTCCATCATTCCCAGGCGCTTTTCCACAAGCTAGACTGTCAATTGCTTTGCTCAGCTCTTCCTGTGTGGGCACGACATCAAGTTCTTCCATGAGTGGCATATCTGGGATGTCATCTAGAGCGGTGCTGGAGACTGTGGTAACTGTTGAATACAATTCCAGATAATGCTCAACCCACCGTTTTAGCTGTGCTGCCTGGTCTTGAATAATTTCTCCATTTTTGGACTTTAGGGGAGCAGCTTTTGACGTCAAGGGGCCCGTTGCCTTTTTGATGTTTTCGTACATGACTTTTGCATTGCCCATGTCTGCAGCTGATTGTATACTGGAACAGAGCTTAAGCCAGTAGGTATTGACACATTTACGTGCAACCTTTTGGGCAAGTGACTTAGCTGTTTTTAAAGCATGCAAATTGTCAGGTGTAGGCTTTTCCTTGTAAGCCATAAGAGCTTTCCTTTTTGCTTCAGTGACGGGTTTCATCTCGTCCCAATGTTCATCAAACCAGTCCGTGTTTTTGTGAGATTTTTTGCCAAAGGCTTGTATTGCGGATGTATAGATTGTGTCTCTCAGTTGCGTCCATTTGGAGTCAATGGTGACGCATGGGGACATCTTTGAGAGACTTTCCTTCACCTTGTCTTTGAACAGCTGCGCTATCGCAGGGTCTTTCATGCAGGAGGTATTGATGCGTGGACTTCCCTTTTTCTTTGTGTGGTACGAGTTTTTCCTCATTATTCGTACTTTGCTGGCGACAAGGGAATGATCCGTGTCACAGTCGGCACTGTGATAGCTGCGAGTGAGTAGGACGCTAGCTAGTTGTGCACGCCTGGTGATAATGAGGTCCAGCTGGTGCCATTGGTGGGATCGAGGGTGTCTCCAAGATACTTGATGTATATCCTTGCACTTGAAGAAAGTGTTGGTCACACACAAGCCTCGTGAGCAGCACAATTCCAGAAGCCTTTGTCCATTTTCATTTAACTTTCCTCTTCCAAATAGTCCAAGGCAGGTGGGCCAGGCTTCGTGGTCGCTCCCCACTCTAGCATTGAAATCTCCTAGGAGATAGATTGCCTCGTCTTTGTGGATGCCGGCTATTGCCTGGTCTAACGCTCCATAGAACTGGTCCTTCTCTTCCGGAGTTGAATAGAGTGTTGGGGCATACACACTAAGAATGTTTGCTGGGCCCGCAGTTGTTCTGAGTCTTAGAGTGAGGATCCTCTCCGTGCCTGATGACGGTGGTTCAATGGATGGTAGAAGAGTGTTTTTAACAGCGAAACCCACACCATGCTGTCTAGGTTCGTCTTTCGGTCTGCCTTGCCAGAAGAAGGTGTAATTGGCCTCTTTGAGTGAACCGTTGTCTGGGAGCCTGGTCTCCTGAAGGCATGCTATGTCAATCTTTAGCCTTTTAAGTTCTCTATCGATTATTCCTGTCTTCCGTGTGTCGTTTATGGACTGCAGATCATCAGTGATGCCGGGACACATAGTCCTCACGTTCCAGCTAGCGATTCGAAGAGCTGGGGTCTTCTTTTTCTTTTTTGTATTTCTTGGTGNGATCCCGCTTTCCCTTGTGTTCAAATCTCTACTTAACGACAAACCTCTGAAGCAGTTTGGATACATACGAAATAAAGGAATGTGGCTGAATGATTTCAAAATTCATAAAATCAAAGTTGATTTAAAAATCAATAAAAATCCTGAAACATCAACTGTTATACCGTTCAATCTCAGTTTCATAGGCTCAGGCAATCTAAACAGCAACAAAAATCTTTGTTTGGACTTGGTTTACACAACAGGACGTTGTTTCATAATTTAGTTTTCTTGTAAAAAAAAAATAAAAGGATTCTCAGTCAATTTATTCACACATATCTTACAAATGTCTTCAGTAAAGTAGGGAACAGTTGAACATTTTTGTCAAAATTCTTTTAAGACGATAATTTTTAAGACATTAAAAAACTTTATTATACTTGCACGTCGCTTTTGATTTAAAATCTTTAAATTTTGACAAGTTGTGTTCTTTCTTCCATTATTTCATTTATGTTCGTGAACATAAATTATTATGGTGTCTCTGCTAAAATTATTCTGTTTATGTGTTCATTTTCTCATTTAACAACTAAGTATATTTACAAACATTTGTAACATCTGTGTGAATAAATTGTTAATCACGATTATTTTAAAAAGTTTGTAATAATGATATCAACGGGAACACGAACTCAAATGTTCTTGATTCTTGTCAAGGTTACTTCATGAAATTCCCACACACAAACAGTATTTATTTATCAGACTCCAAGTAAACAGACCTCTCTTATTTTGTCATCGGTGGCATTTCCAGAGTAAGTGCCCAGACGTAAAGTGTACAGCTGAGTCTCGTTCTCAACTTTGAAGTAGTCGTAGACAGCGTACGAGTCAACGTTCTCACATCTCATGTCTATTCTTAGTTGGTAACGGTCCTGTTAATAATTAAAAGGCTTAATTTAAATTATTTAAAATGAAATCAATCAAAAATACACATATTCTCTAAATGCTACTGTATATAACTAAACCTTTGTACTCATCAATCTCTATAATATCGATTACCCTAACAGTTTAAGGCCATAATAACTTAAGATAATTGATTTTCATTGCTCTTAAAATGTACATCCTAATGAAGTAATTAATATATCGGTCACTTTAATATTGTAGCCAACAAATTTTAAATTTAAGAATGAAATATTTATAAAATAATGCAATATTTTTATTCAATTGAGTTATTTTTCTGTCTATTACCGTTCGCGTCAGGTTGGAGATGACGTCGTTACCCAGCCAAAAATCTCCTTGTAGAGATCCAAATCCATGTTTATACATGTCCCAGTCGACATTGAAACTTGTGTCACCCTTGACACGGCGCTGGATGTTATTGAGAAAATTCTTTTAAAAGTTTGAAATCAAACAAGTATTATTATCATAGTCGTTCTGGAGAATATAGTCTTTTTATGTTACCAAATATAGCATTTTTAAAATGGTTTTAGGTTTAAAACAAAAATCATTTTGCCCATCAATGCATGTGCTTGAGGTACGAAAATACACAACGTTACTGAAATATTTACAATGTTGCACTTGTTGCAATATTTGCAATTACTGTTTCAAAAATATCTTACTATTTTCCCTTTCAAAATTTAAAGTAATAAAAACTAACTGATCAATATTAACAAAACTGTTTTAACGGGATCACACTCAATGGTGTGGAGACTATTGGGTGGAACTCAATTTATTTTCAATTTGT
>MUZC01000949.1:65034-97416 GCA_002072015.1 Radix auricularia
TATATATATATATATATATAGCATGGTACCCTTTAAAGTCCATCGTAAGCGTCAATCAACTATCAGGCTTCAGTCACCTTGTTTATGTTAGTATGGTTAATCTTGGTCAATAAATCAATTATCACAATGACATTACACATATGTATGATATAAATTCCATTATTATCTCCATGTATTAATAATCTTATACTTATCATAAAGTTTATCTCACCTGTATGATGATCCATCCACCACCGTTAGTTTTTGTATCACAGAGAGTTTTTATATTGTTTTTAATTGTCATCACTTCTCTGGGTTTCAATGAACTGTTCATTCCTCTTTCACATTTTAGGTCAGCGGAGGCAATCTAACAATATAAGTTATCGTGTAAGGATAAGAAGACAATAAAAGGGGAATGAATTATAAATAAAATAATTTCAGAAATCAAACTGGAAAACAATTTCTCGTTCACGTAAAATTATGAAATTCTGTGAGCTGAATTTCTAGCACAAATGTTTGTCAACTTTACTACTTTTCATTTCACTTTTTTTTCTCTATGAATATTTAATTTTTCATTGTGTAGTATTCATTACATAATGTATATTTAATTTAAATTCCTGTTGATATATCTTCCCCTACATTGATTGACGTAGGTATACACACGTATAGTACACTACCTTATTTATAACAATTTTTGCAGATCTATTCTTTAACTAACTTTAGATAGAATGGCGTTATAAACATTGATAATAAAATATGTCCATGTTTAGTATTAATAATCAATTAGTCTCGTGTTATCAGTTAATTTTATAATCCCTCTAATAAATCACTTACTTCTTTTCCTTGTAGGTTTAACGACAAAACTGTCTTGCTTAAATTAGCAAGACTTTCACTCAGTGTTTCTTCGAGTTTTAAAGAAGTTACTGTATTGTTTAGTTTAGCAAGACATTCTCTCAATATCTCTTGGAGTTTTAAGGGCGTGTCTGTACTGTTTAAATTAACAAAACAGTCACGCAATGTCTCTTGTAGTTTTAAGGACGTGACGACTGTACTGTTTAAATAAGCAAGGCTTTCTTTCAATTCCTCTTGGAGTCTTAAGGACGTTGCTGTACTGTTAAAATTAAAAAGTCTTTCTGTCGATTTCTCTTGACTCTTTAACAAATCATTAAGTTGTTTAGAAATCGATTCTAATGAGAGCTTCATGTTGATCTGGCCATCGTTTATTTGAGTCAATTCCTTCCTTGAAACAAAGACTTCTACTTTATTTATCATGTCATTTAATTTGGTGTTTAACTGTGACAAAATTTTGTTGTTATCTTCTCGTAATTTCTCCTCTGTTTGTTGCATACCAATAACATTTATGTTTTTCTGATGCTCATACATTTTTGAAATATTCATCAACAATTCAGACATTGAAAAGTTATGCATGTAGGCCATCCTGGATTCCAACTCAGAGAGAACCTTCTTAATATCTGGTTCGTCTTTTATTTTTGAGAAATCAAATTATTTTTTGTAACTTCTACTTTTTCTGGTGCGGATAAATGGGAATTTCCCGTTTGAAAACAAAAACCCATTCTATTCTTGAGAAAATCATTTGGTGAGATTAAATTCTTTAAAAACAAGCCACCTTTGTCAGAAATTGTTTGTTCATAAGAAATTTGAGATTTTATATATAAATCATGTCTTTCTTTGTCACGAGAGTTTGATTCAGTTGACTTTTCTAAGAAATTGGTTTGGCCACTTGCAAGAAAGAAATTAATCCTACATATAAAATGAGCTTCCATACAGTCAGATGTTTCAGTAAAATACAAGCGAAGTTCTCCGTGATGATCTGACATGGATCCAGTGACGTTTACCGTCTTTCTTGAGTGAGATTGGATCTCAGGGTCTTTAGATAAGATTGTAGCCATCAGAGTTCTGTTATTTAGATAATAAATGTCCATTTTGATGAGGGACGAGACGTTATCTTCTGTGATGGTGTCCACTTGACAACGAAGTAGTCCACAATAAGATTGACCTTTGAGGGAAAAGTTTTTTCTCTCCATGCTGAAGTCAAAGCCTAAAATTATCAATTGAAAAATAATGACGCGTCGTGTCTGTGTGTGTGTGTGCGCGCGTGTGTGTGTGCGTGTGTGTGTATGTGTTTGTACGTGTTGTGCGTGTGTGTGTATGTGTGTGTGTGTGTGTGTGTGTGTGTGTGTGTGTGTGTGTGTGTGTGTGTGTTAAAAACTGTGCAGACCAGTGATATTTACGTTAACGAGAATAAGAATAAGAACGAAAATTATTGAAATTCGTTAACGATAACGAAAATAAAAACAAAAATTATTTTGAGAACGGTAATAGAATAAAAATAAAAATTAATTTTCATGAATAGAATAGTAATAATAACGAAAATTATTATTGAACGAATATCGCGTGGAATATGTTCCGCCATTTGCGCCGAATTCCGTGTTTTAGTGTTGACGCATTCGTCCAGTCATTTCCGTCAAAATCCGTATTTTGTATTGTAGTAAAGCGCTAAAGCATCGCATTTCTTCATAATCGGTTACTTCCGTTTCAAACTTTTCGCCGGTTAATTTTTTCGATTATATTTGTGATTTATTTTGGACGAGTAAAGTTTGTTTCTGAGGATAATGAGTTCATTATCAAGGATATTAGCTGGACAAAAGAAGGAGAGTCTGGTGTGGGATTACTTTACATATATGGAGCAGGAAGGGAAAGCGTATCCTGGTCAACAGAGTCGAAGGGGTATCAACAGCGTTTGTCCAGTGTGATGGTCATGTTGATAGACACCTGCTATCCGGTCACAGTGGTTGACAAGCCGTCATTCAGACACATGATTAAAACACTTGATCCAAAGTTCCTTCTTCCTGGTTAAGAAAGTTCAGATGGTGATGATGGCCATGCTCCTGAGAATATAAACGAGGAAGACAAACTTGATCTTCCAGAACACGTGCCGCTAAGACGGCTGGCATGTTTGGCACATACTTTACAGCTCATAATCAAACCAGTTTACAGCCATTACGATGTCCTGCTAGCCAAGACTCGTAATCTCGTCAGTCGCATCAGAAAATCAGGTGCTGCTACAGAGAAGTTAATAAAGATTTCTGGAAAAACAGTTATTTCTGACTGTGTCACAAGGTGGAGCCGCACCTATACCATGATCAAACGTTTAATCACAATCAAGAACGCAGTTGACGAGATTCTGACTGGCCTTGGTAAGGAATGTATCTTGTAATTCTTTGTATAATATTAATTTTGTTTGTTCTGTAACTTCTGTCTTTTTTGTTTGTTCTGACATTTTGTAAAATCCGTCATTGTGATTTCAAGTTTTAAACTAAAATTTATGCTTGACAAACCGGGTAACAGACTTTCTTTTGGGTAATCTCTAGGGCTGCGGATATTAACGATTAATGCCTCGATTAATCGGTAAAAAATTTATCGATTAAAATTATTTTAATCGATAAAATACAGATTAAATTTCGAGAAAATGTTTTAAAATATTTATCGATTTATTAACAAATAATTAATTATTAGTAATAGTTTTTTTTTCTGTACAAACTTCTCCATCAAAATTTTTTTAGAGTGTAAACTTTAAAATAAATTGTTTTTATAAGGTTAATGCTATAAAAAATTAAGCATTCTTTTTAATTAATCAACAATGGAAAAATCTAAATTCATTGACATTATATTGAACTACTTATATTTAAATTAAACATGTCAATTGCTGGTTTTTGTTACTTCCCTTGAAATTTTCAGTTTAATGACGTCATACATCTTATTTTTAGATTTAATCAAAATTATCGATTTATTATTCGGTATTTTTCAAAAGTTAACGATTATATTTAAATTAATCGATAACAGCCCTAGTAATCTTCCATTGAAGTTTTATCTTTCTGGCATATTGCAGGCACGGATTGCTTGCTTCCAAGTGAATGGCTTAGGCTTGAAGAGGTTGTCACCCTGCTGGAACCATTTGCGGATATTCTGCAGTCCGACACCCAATCACTGTCTACTATCATCCCATCACTGGTAAATCTGGAATGTCATCTTGAACAGTCCCCAGCACCGAAGATCCTAACAAGCAAGCTTCTGCGTGATTTTAGAAGCAGATTTGAATTCATTTTTAATCCTGATTGTATCAGTTTTAATCCTTTGCCTGCTGCTGCATGCCTATTTGACCCTAGCCTTGCTGATGTTCTTTTCTCACCCGACTTGTCACCACTTTTAAATGCTGCAAAAATGATCATCTATACACTAATTGGTTCAGAGTCATCCTCATCTTCATCTGAGATTCCATCGGAACCTGGTTTATCTTCACCTCCTCCAGCACTGCAAAGGTTCAAGTTTCTCGCTACCCTGCTTGTTGAAAATGCCACAACTTCATCACCAAGTCAAGACACTGTGCAATGTCAGTTGAATCGATATGTAACAGACACTACAGACAGGAATACTTGTACAATGACAACGGATTCTCTGGTATTCTGGTACAACAGAAAAGCAATTTACAGCAAACTGTCAAAAATCGCTGAGGATTTGTTAACGGCACCTGCTTCGCAGGCATATGTTGAACGAATCTTTTCTCTGTGTCGAATGTTAACCACTGGGAGGCGAAATAGAATGCAAAAATCCCTTGAAATGAGGATCTTTTTGAAATTAAACAAGAACATTGCTCAACTGTGATAAGCTTGTTCTTATTTTATCACAGATAACTCAAACTGTTGGAACATTGTGTCTGATGAACAGCTGACTCATTTTTAATTTCTTAAGTAGATAATGTAGACTGTAAAAATGTAGAACTTGATAGTTGATACTGGATAGCATCAGCTATCTATATGATAGCTATAAAGTGTTTTATTGAAATAAAGTTGTTATGAATATTCAAATTCGTGAAGTTCGACTGTTCGACCCTCAATTATGAAAATAACAATTGAAAATATTGCAGAACTTGAATAAGAATAAGAATTGAAATTATTTCAGAACTTGAATAAGAATAAGAATAGAAATTATTTCAGAACTTGAATAAGAATAAGAATAGAAATTATTTCAGAACTTGAATAAGAATAAGAATAGAAATTAATTACAGCGAATAGAATAAAAATAAAAATTGAAATTATTTTTAGAACTGAAATATCACTGGTGCAGACGCTTATGGGTGTGTCTGACAGTGTTCAGGAATGTTTTCGACAATTATTATTTTTGTCAAATCTTTTGTCAATGTTTTCGATTTTTTTTAGCCAAAATTATCAATTATTTTAACCCGTTTTATTTGTTATTTTAGTATGACTTCATATTGTTAAAAAAAGGTAAGTTCTGGTTTTGAGTGACTACAAAAGAGACAAAAGTACCTGTAATAATTCTAAATTTAACACAATTTAAAACTTAAAAAGGGTTATACGCTAAAAACGAACTAAATCCTGAAAAGAATACTTTCATTTCAAATATATATTTTATTTATCAAAAAGATATCCCATTGAGTTGCGAAAATAATTTTTAAATAATTTACAGTGTTATTAAATCGAATTCAGAAATTGCTTTTTCAATCACTTACCTTGACAATTATTAATCATAAAAAATAAAAACAATGATGAAAAAACAATGAACAGGTGACATTTTTAAATTCTACGATGCGTGGTATATAGTATATAACATTGAGACGTATGAGATTAAGAAAATACTTGAAGTCATTGAGAAATACATCTACTGCTGATGACTGCTCCTATTTATACGTAATTTAATGTATTTTTAACTTCCTCTGGGAAAAAGCGGATTTTTTTTTTAAATCAAGGTTTTGGGTGAAATTCCCAAGCATAAAATAAAAAAAGTTATTTTTAAAAATAATAACCCTTTAAACGAAATATCTTTTTTTAAAAAAAGACTCCCAAAAATACATCTGACATTATCTCGGGTCTTTGGGGAAGTTAGATTTTCTCACGGCCTTTCTGGCACATGGTTCGTGACCTTTGTATATTTAGCTTGTGTGTTGGTAAAATATAAATACATCCTTTACATAAAATGATATTTAAAAGGAAAAAAGATACTTGATATAGAAATGTAAACTGTGCGAGTATTCTCAACATTATAAATATTCTGTTAGAAGATTCAAAGCACAATATTCATATTGCTGTAAAAATGTTTTCGACATGGATGGTACGCATAACTACATTTTCTATCAAAGGAATCTTACATTGTGCCAGCAATTAGATATATCCTCTAATTTGTAATTGTCAAAATTTTTCTTTAAAAATTACAGTTGTTATTTGAGTAAACCATGTATATTAAATATATTTAAATTATTTTTTTTTAAAGTAAGCAAAATTTCATACCCCTGTTTTACTATTAAACATATATTATATACCCTGCACTCACTTCCATTAATTATCAATCGGATAACTCCCAGCAGGACATGGTTCTATGTTGGTCAACTAGTTGAGACCTCTTTAATGTCATAATTTATCATGAGCACGCTAGATTTCCCTCCCCTGTGTCGCTAAACTTCTGGTGATCTCTTCACCCTCACCCACATAGCTTCAGTCTTAAACATCACAAAATGTTAATATAAATCTATCACTAGTTCACAAGTATACATAAAGTGGTTCCAAACATTTATTACAAAGATGGCCGTACTCTATAAAGTTTAAGCATGCACGGGGTCGATTAATATATTAAACGAATATGACATCATTTAAGTATAAGACTTGCTTGAAGTTTTTTTTTTATTTATACGTTTCTGTAGGTTTTTTTCCCCAAATATTTTGTTTATAAATATTTTAATGTATTTCTTTTATTTTTGTAAAGGGTATAGCTCATCGAGTTTTTCTGCGTTTTCAAAAATATCATAGGCTATTATATAGATTATTTTTATTTTTCATGAAACTTTGAAGTTAAAGTAAACACAGGATAAAAGAAAATATTAAACTATCAACAGTTAATCGTATTTACAATTTAACATACACGTTTAAGAATTCAAATAAGCGTTTTCATTATTGCCAGGTCAGCAACGCTTCCAGTTATAAATTAAAAGCAGTGTTTTTTTAAAATCAAAATTAGTCTAAGACGCATTAAAATATTAGATGTAAATAACAATCAAACAAAAACTATTGTGAGTCAGAGTCCAATTTTTAAATGTTTTTTAACATAAAAATATGTAATCTAGATAGACACACGAGTAAAACAAACGCTAATCTGAAGCAATATTTTCTGACGAGAAAACCACTGTTACTCTCGAATGCAACATTTTAAATTACGTCTTTATTTTCTTTCTCTTTATTTTAAAGTAATTATTTTTAAAATCAGGATTGAACTTAAATATTGCCACGGACGGGACATGCATTACAATTTATGATAATTGATAACCACTGCAGAAAATGGTGTGTTTAAAATTGAGATTAAAATCTTTCTTAATATTTTAATAAATATATGTTACATTTATTTCCTTTTTTGAATAAGCATAACTACAAAAAATATTTAAACTAATTTACGTCATTAAATGTTCTATTTGACTTCAATAAATTGGTTACACATAAATTCACATAAGTTTTTTTTGTTGTTTTTTTGTCATCAATATCTACGTTCGTAAACAATAATAAAACGTCATTAGGTTATCCGTCTTAAAATTCAAAAAAATAATTTCGTCTATTCTGAATAAATTTAATGAAGTCTCAAAATAAAATAATCAATGAGTAAATTGTTCAAACACAAGCAACACAGCCCGTCCAAGGACGTTCTGACTTCGTTAATTGTGCATGATGTACCTCCCCTAAAACAGCCGTCTCGACCTGCCATAAATGTGCATCTCGTCAAATACACTATTCATTATAGTTATACTGAATAACCTGTAAAACAAAGTTCTTGACTATTAATCCTAAAGCGTGTCGCTAAAATAAAGAATTGGAAAAATACTACCAAAAAAAATAAATAAATAACTCGCTTTTGACGTCCGGGTAAACTTGTTCAAGTAGTAAATAAGATCTAATATTTCTGATTGGCTGTGGGAGTCTGTAGGAGTTTGAGGGACCATTCGCTATTATTACACGGACAGAAAATTGCATTTTTAATATATGATTAGCCAACGGACCAATTATAATTTGAACGCATTTGGCCCAGATGGCTGACTCTCGACAACCAGCATTAACTGTGACTTTAGTGTCATTTTTTAATTATTTTTTAAAATTATTTTTCAATATGGGTCAAACTGTCCTTGATCTAACCGACCGGGGTCGAAACGTCTGTGGTTGAATCATCCAGGTTCGAAGTGTTTGGCCACCTAAAAAAAAGCCTTTTGATAAAGAGGTAAAACAGACTGTGCAATATAGTCACAATATTTTTAGGTAATTGAAATATTTTTAAACGTTTTCCATTTGCATAAAACAGTGTTTTAAATATTGAAGTGAAAAAGAAGAAAAGCAATGAAGGCCTATACATATGAAGTAGAAGGGTATTTATTTCAAGCAAAAAAGTAAGTTACAAAATATAAAATAACAGCCTTGTCCTTGAAACACGTGCGCGGTGGAAGCTTAAAACTGTAGAGTTTTACAATTTACAGATATTATAATAATGTAACAAATGCATTTGAGTAAGACCAAGTCTGTTATCGTGATTCAAGAGCCAGAAAGTAAGAGTAAAAGAATACGCCCGTTATTTAGTCAGCTGATTCAAGTTTTGCAAATTAATTGACAGTAGAGAATTTACATAATGACAGACAGAACTTTGTGCTTCATAAAAAAAATAAGAAGAAGATTTCGACACGTTGTCATGTGAAGTTCTTTATTTTCCTCTACACATTTGTAGGAGACCACTTTTTAGTTTTAGAAATCTAAATGTGTACAATTAACTATTATGATTCAATGATTGTTATTTTTCATGCTCTGTAATCATATTTACTATATATTTCTTTTTAGTATTTGCCTTTGGAACATAGGGCTCTGATCAAAACCTTCCACTTTGAGAATCTCTTGCCAGCAATCCCAGCTCATTGCCGTTCTCTCTGCCTCATTCAACACACTACGCCTCCATATCTTCTTGGGTTTGCCGTTTGGCCGTTAATTTCTTATCTTTCATGTAGCGTAACGTAACAGTGGCTTTTTTAACAACCAAAATAACATGTACAGCTGTACCTCTTCTTTACCTTCAAGCTGTAGATCTAGACAGCGTGGGAATGAATGTATCGCATGCTGATTCTAAGCATAACACTTTCCCTAGAAAATGTGAATAGAAAATTCTGAAACTTATTCTTATTAATCATACCGTAAGTCTCTATTTTTTTATTTTATAACTAAGGTTAACTTTTTGAAAGCATACTTTTACATTTTATATCACAACAATTTTGGGTATTAAAATTCATTTGCATAAAAAAAAATATTTCGAAGAAATAAATACTTTAATATACTTTAATTAACAGAAATAATTTATTTTAAAGAATGAAGACAAATGTAAGATTTTTTATAAGAAAGCAGACAACAACAAAATGTATTCACTTGAATTCGGACCAATATATATATATTAATGAAAAGATTTTGAAGGTAATTAATTTGTATAGTCTACTATGTAGAGTACAAATAGAAGCTTTGGTATGAGTATAGTGATATGCCAGTGTTCTTTATCTTGCAGAGCCTTTGAAGTCAAAACAGTTGAAACACAGTGAGATCCCAAAGTATTCTGCTATAATGATCATCATGAGTCATTACTTGAACAGAGTTGCATCATTGTCCTAAAATCAAGTCTTAAACTTCAACAACAAGGTTTTCTTGTAGTTTCTTAGCAGGGGAGGTTGGTTGTGTTAATTATATAAAAAAAGAATAACAATACTATATTTACTGAACTCATTTTTTTTTCGAATTTCTTTTACAATGAAAATTTAATAGAACAGACTCTCACTCTGAGCTCTGCAGAACAACACAAATTAGTTCTATTATCTGATATGAAGCAGAGCAAACAACGAATTTGCAATTATCGTTTGCAAAGTAAGATGTAACCTACTTCTAAGAAGATTCCCGAAACAAATATCTTTCATTAGTCATTAGAGCAATACCTGGTATTTAACTTTTCAAAGATGGCATTCATATCAAGAACATAAATTTCTTTGTAAATAAATCCATTAAAGTCATCACGAGTTAATGTATATTCTCAG
This sequence comes from Radix auricularia, assembly GCA_002072015.1. Lineage (NCBI taxonomy): Eukaryota > Metazoa > Mollusca > Gastropoda > Lymnaeidae > Radix > Radix auricularia. The sequence continues at coordinate 75,143 of MUZC01000949.1, forward strand.
TATACGATCCGTCCGAACGTAATTGATGAACTATTCAAGATATTACACATACTTTGATGTTCAGATCTTTGCTAAGCAACAACCCACTCAAAATGGTTTGATACATAAAAAAACTATAATTTCAACACCACTTTATTAAACACTGATTGTTATAAACTGCTACATCATTCAAGTTCGTATCATAGGCAGCAACAACGGTTTTGTTGGGATTTTATTAACAGTAATGGAAGTCCCTTTAGTATTTAGATATCAAATTCTTATGTTGGTTCTTGCTAAAAATTAAAAAAGTTTAAATAGTTTAATAAAAAGGATTTATTTAATTTATTATAATTTCAAGGGCTCGTGCAAACATTTGCACAAGTTAAATGTAAAATATAAACACGTTTTGGGGCTCAAAAACCGTTGGAGGCCCCTGGCATTACCCCGTTCATGACCCCTCTTAATCTGCCATAAATTTTGGAAGTCGGCGAAAAATAATTGTTGACCTCTCTAGTGTGGCTATGTTAGAATGGGGTATCTTCACTTTTTCGTACAATGTTGTAATTATTATTTTTAGTTCTGAATGCGACTAACAAATAATACAGATTGGCTTTGGTGTAGCTTTCGTTATATTGTATTAGTTCCATGTTTAGCCTAACTATGATGAACATTTCACATTTTGCGACACCTTATTTCCAATAAGGACTTAATTTTAAGTAACTTCAATATTTTTTTTCAATTTTATATTTGTAATTCTATGGTCTCAACAAAGTAATGAATATGTGTCATAGTTATAATATATTCATTATTTTGTGGTATTAACCTATATTTAATGTGCAGTGATTCCATATAATTACTTTCTTTTATATTAAGATTCTACTAGGAAGTGCAACCTAATGGAAGAGGGGAGAATATGCCAAGGGTATGACGACCACTTTTGGGATTCGCTGTTTCACTTTCGTGAAATAAGTTCATCCTAGCAATAATAGGAGGAGGGGGCGGGAGAGAGAGAAAGAGACAAGAGACATAACCGGTATTTTTACCATAGAGACGCGGCGAGTTAAATTAAGGTTGACTGGACTAGTAAAAAAATATGATGTTGAAATGTAAGATGAACCTATTACTCTGTTAGCGTAAGAAACTATTAAGTCATGGTGGTTTCTTGTGTACACAAGGGTTATTATATGGCTTAATGTAATCTTATCTTATCTGTTACAGGCGCTCCTTCTATACAGCAGATTATTGCGTCCAACGTTTATCAAAGGTTTGTGTTTAGTCATATATTCATAAGTCATGTTAATAAAGAACTTGAATTACAATACGAATAATGGCGCCGCCAGGAGTTGTCATTACACCTAGTTTGAACAAAAGAAGATAAGTAGAGACAGAATAGACACAGGCAACTAATAAAAGTAATAATAATTTATTTATGTGTTTGAAATATTTCCTTTTTTCTTAGCTAGGGAGAATATGCGTTTAAACAGTCTCATGAGAGACCCCTTTTATTTAATACTTACATAAATAGGGCATGCTGTGGTAAAATTCTCCCCCACCTCATACAATGTGCATCGTTTCAATTACAATTATTTATTCACGTTTATTAATTTATAAAAACCATCATATGATTGTCCATAAATGACGTTATGTGATTTTGGCTGATTTTTTACCCACACCCCCCTCGTCACACGGAGTTACGAAACGAAAACTTAGACCCCTTCCTCAATGTGACGTCACAAAGACCCCCCCTCCCTGCATAAAAGCCGTATTTTCTTTTTGAAATGTGCATGTTTTAAATCTGTTGTTTTTTTTGGTGGTCATTTAAATGTTTTTTTAAGTGTAATGCTGCACTCACTCTAATATCGTAATACTCGTGAAACCACTTAAAACATCATTAAATAAAGTGTTGGTAATTATATATTTAAGTGGAACTTTTATTTAAAGTTGCGCGTTTTGAATGACGTCACATGTGTGTCTCTCCTCTCCCCCCCCCCGGTGCGTGGCGTCATTTATCGGTGTCCTAAAAGGGCGGCATATTGGAGTCCGCCCCGGGCGGCAAAAGCTCTAGCTACGCCACTGGCTATGGCATTTTAAAATATGAAATATCTTGATTATTATGGCATTTTAATACTGTGTGTCACCTTTTTATTAAATTATTACAAGTTCATTATTTTCTCTGGTCTATAAACAACGGTTTATTCTTATCGAAAAATGACGTGCCGGTTACGACGTGATTTTAAATGTAATTTATTGGCAGACATATTGCAAAATAATTGCAAAATGATTACAAGAGTGCCTCTTTCGTTTCTTTACAATCGTTTCCAGCATACGTTCTACCATCCACTCTTTGGTTCTACATGTATAGGCTATTAACCAGGACGAGACATGTTCGGGACCGATACGCGGGGCCTACCTAAGCGCGGGGCCTGGGGCAGTCGCCCCAGTTATCACCCGCAAACGCGGATAGTACATGCAGACCGATCTCCCTTGAGAATAATGTATTTAATTTTACAGAAGGAATAATTTTCTTACGGTTTAGAAATTTTAGAGCAATTGTTTTGTCAAAATATAAATAAAGCCAGAATTTGTTTTTAACATTTAAAGTATTATCTGTATTGGTTTAATCAATTTTAAGCCATTCAACATAATTCAACTGAGTAATCTATATTAAAATGCCTTTCAAAATGATATTGAAATATGTGTAAAAAATATAAAGAGTGACATATTACGCCTTTCATGAAAGGGCAGTAACTAGGTTAAATTGATAATTAACATTTGCCAGGATTGTAGATCTTACAGTTTTTCATTAAAATAGAAAACGACTTATTCTTCTTTTTCAGGACTAACTTAACCATCATTGACTAGATAGATAAGATAAACTGTACACACAACTTATTAATGCAAAGGTGATGATGATACATAGATATCTATAAAAATATAATTAAATTATTTTCATAAATTTGTGTCATTACAAATCGAAAAAGATGGTACATGACAATATATACCCAAAGCATCTTACCACGAGGATCTGGTTTTTGTTGCGATGTTGAGTTGTTTATTGCAATGTACGTTTATTCAAATTTGATATGTACAGTGACGTCATATTATGAATTTTAATGAGATTTGTTAACGATGCAAAATACATCATTATGTGAGTCAATAAAATCATTTTAGTCTGTAAAAGACGTGTACTCATTTAACCCACAAAAATATTAATCAGAACAAAAGCTAATTATTTTCGTTATCATTTATTGTCATTGTAGATAAGTATTAATGTCAAGTATCAGAAATCTAAGAAATAGAAATATGAGTTAAATATTTAATTACAAATACAGTGCAAATTTTAATATAAATTTTAATTGAATTTTAATAGAGCCCTTCAAAATCTGAGTATTTACGTGTATACAGCAAAGTTTGAAATTTTTAAAATGCCATAAATTAAAACTTTCAAAGAAGATTCTATTACATTGACCATTTTTACTAGCCACATTGTATTAACACTTTTCCTTTCATTTTTTAAAATATTTTTAAAATATTTTTTTTGTTTTTTAATTTATTTTTAAAAAAATTTTTTTTTAAAAGGAAATCTTTATTTAAAATTATTGACTAATATGACAAATATTTTCTTTAATCTTTAAAATTACATTTAGTTTCTAAAACAGAATTATCGTTTGCTGTATACCTTACTATCTATTATGAAATCCAATTTTTTTGACAAAATCACTAAATCCTATTTAAGCCAATTTGATGTTTAGTTAAAATACACCCCTGAACATTAACCTAATTTAACATATTCTCTTCATAGTATCATACGAATTGAATAATTTTTTTAATGAAAACTGTTACGAAGCAATTTTTGCTCATAATTATTGCTATTACTGTAAGCCTTGTTTAAACCAACATGAAATCATTTCTAACACAAGGCAGCAATTACTCGGTCTGCAAATGCCTACACGTCAAAATGATTCAGATAAACCTATAATACAATATACTTTATTGTAGGCATTATTCAAACTTAACCTGAGGATGGACATAAAACCACCCTAGACATTATTTCAATATGTCAATTAAAGGCATAAAATATGTTACGTAACATACGTTTCTTTAGCTCTTACACTTGATCAACTAAGATGTTTACTAAAGAATTTGTCGTACACCTGTACTTACCATACGGTTACAAACAAATAGCACATATGAGAACTGCCTGGCTCATAGCCATCTAACGATCAGGATAACCATCTTGCGATAACTGACAATAGGTCACCGCACTATACACTGACACATGTGTACCGAGACCCTCCAAGTAATCACGCAATCTTTTACTAACAGACTGTATTACCTACTTAATATATTACTGTATGTTAATGTTGTAGACATACTCTTTAAATAGCAAAACTATATTATACATGGTGGTTGGACAATTCGACCCCGGACGATTTGACCCCGGACGGTTCGACCCGCCCAGTTCGACCCCGGGCGATTCCACCCCGGACAGTTCGACGTGTCGACCCTAGGGCGTTTCGAACCCAAACGTTTCGACCCTTTTGTTTCTAAACTGTGAATTTTTTTTCATTTATAATTTATTTTACTACTATTATTATTTTTAATTAATTTTGGTATATTATGAATGAAAAATTAAAAACAGAATTTCATCTCCTATCCCAAACAAACTTAAAAAATACCTACTTTATAATTGGGTTTTGAAGATGTATATATTTAAGGGGTTCAAAGATTTTCACTGTGATAACAAAACTAAATGATTTCTTTTTAAAAATATTTTAAGGTGAACAATGCACCTCACAGCGTTGGAACCATTACAAACGTGCGCCCTTCCATTTGCTTCTTGTGTTCCTTATTAAATACTTTAAGACCCCCCCCCCTCTCAGAAATACTGATTTTTAATAAGATGTACAAAGTTGTCAGTATTTTTTAAGTTACAAAATTTCAATATTTAATGCCGCCGCGTATCATACAACAATAACAATGAAGCTGCTAGGGCAGTAAGACCTGTCTGAACGTTAAACCATTGTTATTTACATTATTTTCCGAGGCTTACATGACATGTTACAAGGGATAGACTTAGTGACCACCACATCACACCGTGTGCCGTGTGCTGGGGAAGGTTATGGGAAAGATAAATAAAGTGAGGCGGGGGTGCAGCGAGAATGTAGGCACCTTTAGAAAGGACGTTCTGACCACATTGCCTTTTTATTGCCCGGTTACATGGGATCGGCGTTGGGTTGCAGTTAGATCTATGATACGTTTCCTGAGAGGAATAGCGCATTTATCATAGTCATGACTGTACGTTGAATGTTGACTGGTTTTACGTGTATATACTTTTTCAAATCATGGTAAATTAAACGTTTGCAAATAACATTTTTAAACTGAATTTAATTTTTAATCCATAATAATATTATGTTAAATTATGTTTATATTAAAAACTAAATTTTAAAAGGTATTTATCAAAAAATTATAATAAATTTTTGCGGTGTAGGTACAAAGGGGTTGAAACGTCCGGGGTCGAAACGCTCTAGGGTCGAAACGTCCCGTGGTCGAACTGTCCGGTGTCGAATCGCCCGGGGTCGAATCACCTGCGGTCGAATCGCCCGGGGTCGAACTGACCGGGGTCGAAACGTCCTGGGGACGAAACGTCCTGGGGACAAACGTCCTGGGGTCGAACTGGCAGGGTCGAACCGTCCGGGGTCGAATCGCCCGGGGTCGAAGTGTCAGTAATTCATTATATACATAATAGTTTACTAGCAAGCTATTTTACCAGTATACTATTTTAATGGCAGCAGATGTTGAAACAGCAAAATTTTGCTGGAAGGAAATGTTATCCGTATGTTATTTTACTGTATGGCTGTCTTACACATTTACTATTTGATTGGTACTTTATGTTACCAAAATACAATTTTACTAGGAGTCTATGTCACCCATTTCATGTTACAGGGAAGCTATGTGATCAGCATTTAGAAGGAAGGAGAACATGAGAACATGATACTGACAGAGACGGTCTCGCTTTGTGAGTTAATGAAACAATTTAGTGTAATTTGCATGGAATGTACCTGATGTAAGATTATTTTATAGGATATGGCGAATTGTGGTTGACAAAATAATTAAATATATTTTATTTTATTTATTTTTTTAAAAATTTTTTTTTTTTAGTCCCATAACCTCTTTTTATCGAAGTCGTAGAGGATTCTAATGTTTCCATTAGAATATTCTCGGGCTTAATAGACACTGGCGGCGCCCATCCCTCTCCAGGTCAGCGGAGGACTTTCTAAGCGTTAGTCATTGCACAACATTTTTATAGTGGCTTTTCGTGGGCTTGAACCCACGCCCCTCAGCTTGTGAGGCTAGCGCACTATTGACTTCGCTACCCAGCCGCCAATATTTCATTAGAGTCAATAAAAAAAAATAGAAATCCACAGCACTTTCCAAACTTCTGGAAAAAAAGGGTTATGAAAAGAAACATGAAGATAAAGGGGAGATAAATGTGTTTTTAGAAACTTGATGCATTCTTACCTCCTTTTGCAACAAAATGGAAAGTAAATTTTTGTATATCTAGGAAATGTTTTTACTTAATTTTAATTCAAAATTATCCATAAAATTACATAAATGTGTGATTCGATTAAATTTCTTGTCTCTACAGCCACCTGCCCACAAAAAAAAAAAAACAATAAATAATATATCAGGGTCAAATTTATTTTGCTGTATTTCTATGTATAACAGAATATCCTATATACAAGTCTAAAATTTTAATCCCAATCATTTTCCAGTCACATTTCAGATCAGGGAAATAGTAACTACAGGTCAGAAACAGTTAGAGAGAGATTCTTTAGCATCTTTAAATAATTTTTTGGTTTTGTTATAATGTCGTCCCGACTGCTTGACTACATCATAGGCGAGTTTATACCTTTTCGATAGTTGTTTATGAAGGGGCAAATACATTGTCGAGCAATAGACTTTAGACATAATTAAATTATATGTGGGCAAAGAGAAGAAAATAATCTGCTGCGGCTGGTATCGTGCGTTTCACTCAGTTTATAAATTAATATCTTCAAACAATCTGTTGACTGTTCTACAGTAAAAAAAAAAAAATCCCAAACGCAGTGCTGCCGTAAGAGCGGGAACCAGATCGAGATCCACTTGCAGTGAGACATTGGAATAATAAGTTACTTTAATCATACATCCGGATACTATAATATTTATTTTCATTATATAAGTATTAGTTTCTTTAGGCAATGCTATTTAACGCACATATCCATTGATTTTCTTTATTCAATTCCTTCGTTTAAAAAAAATAAAATTTCTGTGTGTTTTTCTTAGGATCTGAGCTGCCACTGACTGGTGATGAGAACACAGCTGTCAGACCTCATCTATCTTCAGCTTGGATATTCAACTCTGCTCTGCTCTTGATTTTTTGTCCTCATCTCTGTCATAAAATATGTTTTTGTTTTTCTTTGGGTTTTTAAAATTATTTTTAGAATGTTTTACTGTTTACCATTTGTTGTATAATGAAAGCATTACAGTGATAGCTACCCACGTTTCTATTAAGAGGCCGAATTGACAATTCACTAGACTCATGTCTAGGCAAGAGTTCTACAAACAAAGAGTTTCTTGTGCAATTTTAAAATATAAATATATATAGTCTATATTTAAAGTTTGCGTAGAATTATTACCTTTGACGAGGGAAAAAAAAGAGAATAGTAAAGTTTCTGTTTGGAGGACATAAAAACGTATAATGATTCACACAATTATTGTTTAAAAAATTATTTCACTTTCACAAATACATTTTATTTAATGTAAGCGTAAACAGAAACAAATAAATGATTGAACATTTAAAGTATTTAAAATTATTAGATTTAATTCTTTTTTTGTTATAACATTAAATACAGTCGACATAAGTCTTTTGTTTTTACAACATAAGTAACCTCACTATCAAAATTGTCTTTATTTTTGTAATTTTTTTATATTCGTTTTATATGTGTTTTATTTGTTCTTTGAGGAAGGATCCTTGCCGAAACGTTTGCTGTTTTGTTACATTTTCTCAGGCTCACTCTTACCCTGTTTACATCTAGTTCATCTACTAATGACTAATCTATAAGCCTGATTGCAGCCTCACCCATATTTTGTTCACTGTTTTTACCTTCTGACTACTTCTGACTACATATATATAGATATATACAGTGCTTTTTTCGAGCGAAAAATGTTTGGGAACTCATTTCACATCTGTTTTTTAGCGCATTTTCGAGAAGTCGAATGCGCTATTGTATCCGTTTTGTCCGTCCGTCTGTCATCACCCTAGATCTCATCATCCATAAGTACTAGACCCATGATGTATATATGTTTTTTGTATGTCCTGACCTGCCATTTGTGCATCAACACTCAGTTACTCGATCCGTTAAAAAAACCCGTTAAAACTACAGAAAAACATTGCGAATCGAGAGATAACACTGGCGCAGGCAACGGCCGCCATTGTCGGAAGTCGAATACATCGTTTTTCAAGCATTGAAGAGTTAAAGTTATTGGTTAGTGTTGCGAAAGCGTGCAAAAGAATTAATTTTTTTTTGTTGACGTCATTAGAATATGTGTAAAAGTTTAGAGAGTTTTACGTCATCATTTGTGGTGACTTCAATCAAGATCTTAGCGGCCCAGGGGCAGAAATTGAAAATTTTTTCGAAACAAGCTTCTACATTCAACTACTTTCAACAAGATTGGCAACCACGATCTATCAAACAACAATTGATGGAGTATTTGGGCGATTAGCTGATTACAATTTAGAATGTCTCATTTATGAGTCCTATTTCAGTGACCACAAACCACTTGTAGTTAGATTAAAGAGAAAATAAAAAAAATTAAAATGTAAAGAAATGACTTTTAAATAATTTTTTTTCAGGTATATTCATTACACAAGAAAATTCACAAAAATATGTCTAAATCTAAACACAATTACTGATAACTACATAATGCTGATATCTAACATAAGTACTGATACATAATACGAAAATGCGCTAACACGTCCTGAGTCCAAAAAGGGACCAGGCTTAACGTGATTTTTTTAACTTATGTCATAAAAATACTATAATAGTATATAATGGAATTTTCAACTGAACACAAGTTTTATTGTACAGATATTTAAAGAAATAAACGTTTTTATAAGAAAATGAGAGACTCAAAGAGTTTATTTCTAATAAAAACCGACCTGACTATATAGTTCATGTGGAAAAATGTTACCTACTGTATTATAATACTAGTACCGTATTAGGCTTTAGATCAACTTCAAGAGTTTTCTCATGTTTCCATCTGACAAATCCTCTCGGTTTCTTTACTTGCTTTGTGAGTCTAGAGCTGGGTGTCTGCGTCGAAGCAGCCAAGAGTCTACGTACTTTGTAGGAATAAATATATTAGTGGGGGGCCGACTAATCTGATGAATAAAAGTGCCGAGACTGTTTTTGTCATAACCGGAGCTCTCGTTGTGGTGATTATCAAATTCATTTGTGAGAATCCCCTTTCACACTTGCTCGAAGAAATGGAAATTGTATTAAGAGCATGTATCAGAGGAAGAATTATTTGAGAATATGTTCTTTCCACTTGGTTTGTTTATTTGTAAACTCTAATTTACGTCGTTCCTGTGACTCCCAACTGTAAAAAGGACTGACAGTAAGTAAAATGCCGACTATTTATATAAATATACACGAATCTGGGCAAAAAAGGTATGGGAACTCAGTTTCCGTGAGTTCCCACTAAAAAAAGCACTATATATATATATATATATCCACTNATATATATAGTGTGTGTGTGTGAGAGAGAGAGAGAAAGAGAGAGAGAGAGGCTATTGGGGTAACTCATACGTAGAGAAGTGAACTGAACACATTTATACAATGAAACTATCCAATCAAGCTAATGAAAAAGACAACATAAATCTTATGAAAGAAAGAAATGTATTACAAATATGTGTTCATAATCTTTCAGTTTAGGAACAGATATCGTAGGTTCAGTAATGACAATATATCTTAGTAGTCAGTGTAAATAATGCATTAAACTATCCCTCTTTCTCTCTTCTCTCTCTCTCTCTCTCTCTGTCTCGGTCTGTGTTCTTGGACATTGTCTATTTTATTTTCTAGCATGTCACATTTACCGTAGAAGTGATCTAATGATCACACAATCTTAAATGGTACAATTAGCTTGATGTTTTAATGTGATATATATATATATATATATATATATATGAAGTATCTTGTTGAATATTGTATCTTATGTATTTTACAAACATACAAATAAAATATTTGTCTAAAATATTGATCCAAGTTGTGGTAGAGAAGTTGAAAAACGTTATTGTGTACAATGGAGGGCGAAACAGCTGATAAAATTAAAGGAGAATATCATACAAAATGGTAGAGAATCATCGCTGATATACAAACATTGCAATATCATTCTTGTTGAAATAGCTGAAAGATGAAAATTTAGATTGATGTGATGTATATACATTTTAATTGAATGATTGAACTATTGTCGGTGAACCCTTAATAAAGAAAAGAAAAATAAAAACAAATAACTTTTAAAACATTCTTTAAAATTGCTAATATAAGAGATTATCTTAGTTATATGTATTTAGGAGAGCAACTATAGCTGAAAAAAGATAAATTAAAGGAGAGCTTCCATTTTAGACTTAGGCTAATTACCTTATTAAAGAATAATTTTGTAGCTATTAATGAAAATTGTTAAAGACATTCAAACAGAAACATTATTAAATTAATGTGACACCCAATAGAACTTTTCGAAGCTTCATTTCAACGAACGAACATTCTTTTGACTGTGTCCAATAAATATAATTTTGTGAGACCCTGCCTCCCCAGACCCCATTCAAATTTGAAAAGCTACATATGTTGTACCACCAGCCTGAGTTTTGACGCTCATGATTTGCACAATTTTGAGCCCACAAGTCGTTATCCCTGTCAAGTGTTGTAAATTTCATATTCTTGTTGTAGGTGAGGCTATCGGTGGCATTTCCATAGTAATCCCCCAGACGTAAAGTGTACAGCTGAGTCTCGTTCTCAACTTTGAAGTAGTCGTAGACAGCGTACGAGTCAACGTTCTCACATCTCATGTCTATTCTCAGCATATGGCGGTCCTGTGAAAATTTACAAAAAACAAACCAGCCAAATTAAAATCCTATCAATTGAAACCAATGATGATGCATATATTCTATATAACTTAACTTTTCTCGAAATAATCTAAACCTAACATTTAATATGTGTTTACATAAAAAAAATTACAGACGAGCATTAATTTCTTTTTGGCTGGTTACCTTAAAACTATTAATTCATAATAATCATAATCATTTCGGATAAGCGATGCTCTTCTGGCTAGATGTTACGCCTTAATGTGTTAATTACAATAAGAATAAATTAAAAATTGATAGATCTACATAAAAATTGTATTTGTAAAAAATAGACGTAAAAATGCAGCCTATTCATTCAAATCAAAATGTTTTTTCTCTATTACCGTTTGTGTCAGGTTAGAGATGACGTCATTACCCAGCCAAAAATCTCCTTGTAGTGATCCAAATCCATGTTTATACATGTCCCAGCCAACATTGAAATTTGTGTCACCCTTGACACGGCGCTGGAAGTCATGGAGAAAATTATGTTTAAAGTTTGCACTTAAATAAACTCCAATAGTATTTATATAGTAGAACTGGTTAACAAAGTCTTTGAATGTATTCAAATGTGTGGGTTTTTTTTTTAAGTTTTATTATTATATTTTTTTCAAACTAAAATAACTCTTTTTTTTTTTGTCGATTTTTACGAGTTACTACACAACCTACGATTTTGGCATGGTTACAAGAGCGCAGATGTTTACATTAACAGATTGCAGACTGTCCATGTTCTAGTTTGAAGATTGTAACCTAATTCGCTCTCACTCATTCATGATAGGCACTGACACTTAAACGGGGATATACTCCATGTTGTATAAACATATTTTATGGATGTCAACAAATTTTTTAGTTCTCATTTTTTTAATTTAACATGTTGCCTCATACTGGCCTTGGAAAAGTCAGTCACTTATAAGGCACAAGTCTCTTTTGTTTATTTTAGTATATTTTAACTAAGTCAATACATCAATTATGTAACATAGCTGTATGATATCATTTCCTTTACCATCATTTTTATTGCAAAATAGTTTAATCATCATAAAGTTTATCTTACCTGTATAATAATCCATCCACCACCGTCAGTTTTTGTATCACAGAGAATTTTTGTATTGCTGTTAATTGTCGTCACCTCTCTGGGTTTCAATGAACTGTTCATTCCTCTTTCACATTTTAGGTCCTCAGAAGCAATCTAATCATATATGTTATCATGATTACGAAATAAAGACAGAAAAAGAGAAGGTGATTAAAAAACCAAAAGACTCTATAGACTCGTAAAAGTGCGAACTTTAATATAAATGTATGTGTGCTTTATTTTAACTCAGTACATTTCCCTATCGTACTTCTTTTAGTTGCGTTATCGTCTTTCTCTCCACTTAGTTTATTTTTTATGGCGTAGTAGTTATTAGGAGCCGTCCATAAATAACGTCACGCAAATTTGTTAGATTTTTACCCCTATCCCCTCGTCACATTTCGTTAAAAAAAGCTCAGACCACACTCCTCCAAAATGACGTTATAAATATTTGACCCCCCCCCCCACTAAATGTCGTATTTATATTTGAAAATGAGTGTGTTTCAAATCACTTTAGTGTCATTTTAATATGAATTTAGGGTAAGGCTGCACAAAAATATCGTATCACGCGTCATACCATGTAAAACATCTAAAAATAAATAATAAGAAATCGGATATTTATGTTGAACTTTCGTTTAAATTATTATGTCTTGATGTGACGTCACAGTTCTTAAACTCCCCTCTCCCCCTCGTCACACATCGTCAAAAATGTGACCCCCTAGGTGCGCGACGTCATTTATGGACGTCCCCTGACATAATGGAAATTTCATTGAAATACATGTGTATATTTATTTGTATTGTTGAAGAAATTTACCGAATGGTTTATATTTTACAATTCTATCTATTTAATGATAAGTATTTATCTGTATTGCTTTAAGCACGAACTGATATTTTTAAAAGACTTATATCAGTTAAAGTTTCTATGTTATTTGACATAAAGCTGAAATACAAATAATTAATCATTTATCAATTTCCATCTTATATCATCATTGCTGTTCTATCTCCTAAGTATAATTTTTTTTTAATAAAACACTTACGTCTTTCTCTTGCAATTTTAAGGACCTGATTGTACTGCTTGAATTATCAAGGTTTTCTCTCAATGTCTCTAGTAGTTTTAAGGAAGTGACGACTGTATTGTTTAACATAGTGATTAATCTCTCTTCTATTCTTAACGACGTGACTGTATTGGTTAAATTTGGAAGACTTTCCTTTAATGTCTCTTGACTTGTTCGCACAGCATTAAGCTCTTTAAAAATCGATTCTAATAAAAGCTTCATGTTTACATGTTCATTGTTGCTTTGGGTCAGGTCCTTCTTCGTAACACAGTCTGCTACTTTATTCATCATGTCATTTAATTTGTTGTTTAACTGTGACAGCGTTTTGTTGTTTTCCTCTTGTAACCTGTTCTCTATTTGTGCCATACCAATAACGTTTCTGTTTTTCTGATGCTCATAAAATGTCGTCATATTCATTAAAAATTGAGTCAATGACAAATTATAGATGGAGGCCATCCTGGATTCTAACTCAGAGAGAACTTGAGACATCACACTATTCTTCGTAACTTCTATATATTTTTCTGATGTAAGTGAATCTGAATTTCCCGTTTGAAAACTAAAACACATTCTGTTCTTGAGAAAATCATTTGGTGAGATTAAATTCTTTAAAAACAAGCCATCTTTGTCAGAAAATGTTTGTTCATAAGAAATTTGAGATTTCATATATAAATCATGTCCATCTTTATCACGAGAGTTGGACACAGTTGACTTTTCTAAGAAATTGGTTTGGCCACTGGCAAGAAAGAAATTAATCCTACATATAAAATGAGCTTCCATACAGTCAGCTGTTTCAGTAAAATACAAGCGAAGTTCTCCGTGATGATCTGACATGGATCCAGTGACGTTTACCGTCTTTCTTGTGTGAGATTGGATCTCAGGGTCTTTAGATAAGATTGTAGCCATCAGAGTTCTGTCATTTAGATAATAAATGTCCATCTTGATGAGGGACGAGACGTTATCTTCTGTGATGGTGTCCACCTGACAGCGAAGTAGTCCACAATAGGATTGACCTTTAAGGGAAAAGTTTCTTCTCTCCATGCTGAAGTCAAAGCCTAAAATTTTTAATTAAAAAACAATGACACGTCGTAGCATTTTCTTAATCAGAGCCTGTGGGAATAATTGTTCGTTCCATTCATGTGTGCTTATCACGCGTGTGCGTTTATATGAGCATGAGTTTATCGATGTATCTGTGTGTATTTTACTCACATTAACCTTATGTAAGTGTATGTTGTTCCAATGTTTGCATTATGTGTAAGAATGTTTTCAATTTTTTGCTTACGCGTTTCTGAACATGTGTTATCCATTAATAATTTCGCGAAGGCATTTATTTTCCCTCTGTGTGCTTCCGTTCATATGTGTCAAGTAGTTTGCAAATTTAGTGTGTATGTTCACTTTTGTAATTGTGTGTTTATTATTATACTACTCCTTGTTTTTGTGTATAAATATCTGTACACACGTTTATTGCACGTATCTGACAGTGTGCAGGCGTGATTTTTTACACTCTGTGTGTGTGTCAATGCCTGTGAAAATTTGTTGTCCATATGTGACAGGAAAATTCATAAATTATTTAAACCCATATTATTATATAGAATTAAAAATCATTAGTTTGTAATACATGTATTCGTATGACTAAATATTTGTTTAAAAGAAAAGAAAAGAAAATGAAAATAAGCTTTGGAATAGTAACAAATTGAGAAGAAAAAAACTGTATTAATTTTAATTTAGTATAGTTCACAACTTAATAATTCACAGCACTTAGCCTATAGAACTTTGAATTTAAAACTTAAAAAGAAGTACATACAAAAATCTTAATAAAACTTTTCAAAAAATTATTTCAGTGCAAATATATGTTTACCTAACTCATTTTCCATTGAGTTACCTGTATAATTCGTAAATTCTTAAAACATTTTTTAATCAAATACAGAAATTTCTTTGCAAATCACTTACCATGACAATCAGTATTCATAAACGTTAATAAAATGATGAAAAAAGGTATATAATGTGACATTTTATAGTCCATGATGATTGGTTTATAACATTGATTCTTGTGGCATTAGGTAAAGTTCTTGAAGTCATGGAGAATAGCATCGGCTTCTGTTATTTATACCTGATTTTGATGTTTTTTTGTTGTTGTAGTTTTTTTGTTTTTTTACTTTCTCTTGGAAAATCCCAAAACACTTCCCTCACTTTTGGCTTTTTTTTCCCTCATCAAGGTCGTCGAATGAAATTCTCCCACAGAAAAAATTAAATTTAAAAAATAATAATATTATTAATGAAATTGAAATTTAAAAAATAAAATCCAAACAAAATTGTTTATGAAGCCGACATTATCTTTGGTCTCGGGGAAAGTAGATAAAGTCTCACGGCCCCTTCTGGTACGCAGGTTATCACCTTTGTGCATTTGGTGGTGTATACAAAATACTGTACTAATGTTTTGTGTTGGTAAAATATAAATCCATTCTTGACAAATTATAATATTTAAAAAATGATAACTTATATATAATTGTAGCAATGTGAGACTATGCTCAACTTAAATTATACTGATTTTAAAACAATCAAAACAAAATTTTCATTTTTTTTAACGCATCTTGACATAGATGCACGTACAAGATATGTTTATTCGTTCAAAGAGATGTAAAATTATGCCTATCAGCAGAGGTATCCTCTATTTTTTATTTCCTTTTTTTTTCGAGAAATAACTTATTGTAGATACTTTAGTAAAACATGTAAAAGTAAGAAAATTTCAATAACTTTTTAAAAATTGTATATAAATAATAAAATAGTCCAAGTCACTCACTGGATGTGGAACGCTGAGGAACGATGTACAACAGTCTATAGCAGTTGAAAAATCGTGTGGTGATTAGCGCTGTAAAAATATTTACTATAGCGTCATTGTTTGGTGTGCATCGGTGTGCAAAATGATTCATAAATAAAATAGAACGCCAATTACCGAAACAACACACGCACCTGTGACGTCAGCATGTGTGTTGATGTATACAACATAGACACCATTGTGTGTACTTTAGATTAGAGAAGTCGAAGCGCGAGAAGATGCACGCGCCGCTGAGACAGGTGATAAAGCGCAAAAAATCAACATTTATAATATAAGAAAATATTTTGTATGCATTTCATGAAGTTTAATATTTCGTATTCATGAAACAAGGATAAGTTATTTGGGCTTTTGACAAAAAAAGAGTGGGCGCCATAGGCGCCCTACAACCCCTAGTATATATATATATTATGGCTGTTACTGATTAATTTAAATTTAATCGTTAACTTTGAAAAATTACCCAATAATTAATGTATAATTTTTATAAAAGATAAAATAAGATGTATGACGTCATCGAACTGGCATTTGACATTTTTAAAAATATTTATTTAATCATAAGGAGTTGAATGATGTCAATGAATTTAAATTTTTTTATTGTTAATTAAGTAAAATCAATCTTTAATTTTTTAATATAATTTTTTTTTTTTATAAAATAGCTTATTAAAAAATTTTCACTTTAAAAAAGCAATCTATAATTAATAATTAATTATTTATAATTAATAATAGTTTGCTTTTTTTTTACGTACAAACTTCTTCATTTAAAAAAAAAGATATTTGTAAGTGTAAATTTTAAAATAAGCTGTTTTTATAAGGAATATGATATATAAAAATGAAGCATTGTTTTTAATTAATTAACACAAACAAAATTTAAAATCATTGACATTATAGTGAATTACTTATATTTAAATTTAAAAAATGCTGATTGCCTGTTTTTGTTACTTCCCTTAAAATTTTCAGTTTAATTACTGCATACATCTTATTTTTTGGTTTCACCCTTATTTTTAACTTTAATGAAAATTATCGATTAATTATTTAGTAATTTTTTACAATTTAACGATTAAATTTTAATTAATCGATAACAGCCCTATTATATATATATATATTTATATATATATACTCAGCCCTCACTTCCTTTATTTATTTATAAAGCATAACTCTAGGCAACGCATTGTGTCTTGTTGTGATCACCTAGTTTAGCCTCGTTAATATGATCACATAAGATGTACCAGCCAAGGTCAAATCCCTGACCTCGCGATCTGTCCTCCCGCACCCAAGTAGCCAATGTTATTAACAAACTCTCTAGTCACCTGGAATACATAAAGAGGTGTAAAAACATTTTTCTGCAAACAGGTCCGTACTCCATAAAGAGTAAGCATGGGCGGGGTCGATTAATAAAATAAAAGAAAAGGACATTATATAAGTTTCAGACTTTCTCAGAGTTTTTCATTTATACGTTTGTATGGGATTTTTTCCAATATTTTGTTTTAAAATATTTATTGATGTATTTTTTTCATTTTGTTTTTGTAAAGAGTGACAGTTTGTGGGGAAAAAAAGGAGGCAATGCTGTCGAATTTTCGGCATTTTAAAAATATCTTATGCCATTATTATAACTTACTTAAAATATTGTATTGGCAAAGATATGAAATAAGATTCTTTTTTATCTCTCGTAAATTATAACCATACAACGATAGCGGAAAATGTTGTGTCAAAAATTGTGATTAAAATTTTCTTAAAATTGTATGTTAATGTTTTATGTTACATTCATTTCCTTTTTGAATTAGCGAAACTACAAAAATGTATCAATACCAATTGGTGTAATTAATTTTTTCTTGTGGGCTTCAACAAAATTGGCAAGCATAAATTCACATGAGTTTTCGGTTGTTGTTTTTTGGTTTTTTTTAAATTTTTAAAAAAAATATTTTTTTATTATGTGTCAATATATTTGTTGGTATACAATTAAACGTCTTATTGTTATCCTTCATCAATACAAAAAAAAATCATAATTTCGTCTATTCTCAATAAATTTAATGTAGTCACAACATAAAATAATTCATGAGTCATTCAAACATGAGCCCATGGACCAGTTATAATTTGAACGCATATGGCCCGCAGGCCGGACTTTGGATAACCAGCATTCACTGTGACTTAAATGTCATTTTTTAAATAAATCTTTTTTCATTTTGGGTCAAACCGACCGGGTTCGAAACATTATGGGGTCAAAACTTCATGGAGTCGTTACGTCTCTGGTCGAATCGTTCGTGGTGAACATTCCAGCAACTTAACAAAAAAGTCTTTTGATATTAGGTAAAACATAATGTGCAAAACAGGAAAAGTTTTTATTTTTAATTGAATTAATTTTTAAAGTTTCCCAAATTTTATAATAGCGTTATAAATGCTGGAGCAAAAAAGAAAGAAATCAATAAAGGCCAATACATATGACAAAAATGCTTATTAATTTGAAGCAACAGAGTAAATTGGATTTTGAGGGAAAAAAATAAACATAAAATTTCAACCTGGTCCTTGAAACACACTCTACGTGGTCGATGCGTAAAAAAGTTTTGGAGTTTTACAATTTTCAGTTATCAAAAAAAAAAATAATAAAGGTGACTAAAAAACGCCACATGGAGCTTCTAGAGCCTAAAATAAAAATAAAAAGAATATTTCGTTATTTAGTTAGCTGATTCGAATTTTGATAGTAACTCGACAAAAGAGGATTTACATATGGCAGAAAGAATTTTGTGTCTTTAAAAAAATACAGAATACAACACGAAGTCGTGTGAAGATCTTTATTCTCCTCTACACATTTTTCGTGATTGACTTTTCAGATTTAGAAATCTGAAATTTTACAAATACAGTTTTTATTCGTTTATAAGCAACTGTTGCGTTCTGGGTTCTGGATGTAATTAAGACAGAAGTCTCGACTCTTGTCAAAGTAACAGTATTCTTTATTGTGGTAACAATTCATGTGCATATACTTCGTCCGTAATACAACAGCTGCCGTAACACCATAATAACAATCCAGCCATCCAGTATTTCCAACACAGGCTTATTTCACATTAGTCCCTATTCTCACTGAGTGTCACGCATTCGAGCCACCTCGATAAAACAATGTATGACAAGCACTGCACTGGCCTAACGTCTGCCGCACACACACGCTGACCGCTACTCTACACAGTATTCCATTTCACTCGCTTGCCCTGCTCCGTCATACACTATATATAGCCCCTGGGCGAACTCTGCAAAGTCATGGCGTGACATTCAAGTGTCAGTTTAACTGAACACAGTTCACAACATTTTCACAACGATTTTACAACAAATTCAGTAAGTGATTCTCATACCTTGACAGCAAAAACCATTTTTTGTAAGAGAATAGTATAAAAAGAGTGTCACTTGCTCGCAAGCCAACCCCCCCAAAATGATAGGACAGAATAAATAAAACGGTACAATTTTTAAAAAAAAACAGTTGGACCTCTCTAAAGGAACCTGAAAAAAAAACTCCTTACGGAGTATTCGAGTTAGGAAAAATGGCATAATAGGAGCAGATTAATCAAAGACAATGTTGATATTGAGGATGGGGGACAGCCGTGCCAAGGCTTTACAGGATGGAGAGGCTGTGTTTGATGTTTCATATGAAAGAAGCCGACTAAGCTTTGAAATACCAACACCAATAAGAATGCCCCTCCCCCCAACACACACACTTGACTCCCTCCACAGTAGGATGGGGGAGTAAGATTTTACCTTTTTAGCAAAATGCCTTGAAAAATTAGACTAACGGTGGTAAATCTCTTTTGGTTTATGGAGATCTAAAATACTTAAGTCTTATGGACTTTGACCGGGACCTAACAATAAATTCGACATAGGGAGCTTTATGAGTTAGGGAACTTTGACTTAGTGAGGTCCGACTGTAAAAACTAAATCGGTCATTGTTGTTGTTTACTTTTATCTTTGTTTAGGTTGAAGAACAAAGAGATTTTAATAAAACAGAAGATAGATGTCATTTTAAAGGCATTCACTCTGGGCTTTGTATTGTATTAAAACGAAAAGATAATGTTGTTGTTTTTAAATTTAATTTTTTAAAAGTCACTATGTAACATCAGAAATGTTTCATCAACCTACAGTCTAACCTCTCTAAGTTGAACCCAAATGTACCCTAAAATAAATCGTCTTACTGAGTTTGCCAGTTAGGGAAAATTGCGTAATAGGCATGGAACTATCAAGGACAATGTTGATATTGAGAAAAATGGGGGAAGGTGCAGCAATACCGGCTAGAGATTTTGACAGAAAAGATAAACGGTGTCTGATATTTGATATTAAAGGAAGCATACTTGCTTTGGCAAACGGACACAAGCCAGTAAGAGGAGAAACCTTTCCTCCCCAACTTTATTCCCACACAACACCGATATTCAATGTACGTGCAGAGATCACCTATGACCCGCTCATAAGCCGAGCCCCCAACATTTTCCCCTAAATTTTGTTTTAAAAAAAAGGTCAGCTTTAAAAAGTAAACACTGTTTTTATGATGATTAAATGACAGTTAATTTTAATTTTCTATCAGAATTATCTTTTTTACTTTTAAACAAAATTTAGCTCCGTGTGGGACATAGATCTATATCTCTAATAAAAAGCTTTCAACTTTGAACGTCTCTTGCCAGTAATCCCAGCTGCTTCCTGTTCACTTTGCCTCATCCAGCACATACTTATCATCTTGGTTTTTCACTTTCGCCGTTAATTTCTTATCTTTCCTGAATCGTAACGCAAAAGTGGATTTTATTTTTGTTAATAAAAAAATAATAACAAAAAACACAATTTACAGCTGTATCTCGTTATCACCTTCACGCTGTAGACAAAGTGGGAATGAACGATATCCCATGTCTAAGCATAACACTTGCTAAGAAAACTTGACAAAGAATCTAGAATTTTATCATAGTTATTCTGATTATTCATACAGTAAGTCCCTCAATTTTTCAATATTATAAATTAGGTATATTTTAAAAAGCCTATTCTCTGATAAAGCACAAAAATTATGGGTTTTACAATAAAATTGTATTTTTAAAAAAAATTATTTTCAAATCCCATAATGTTTATTAAAAGAAATAGGAACGCGTCAAAAAGAATGTGGATAAAATTTTGAAGATAATGCGTTTTAAAAGGTTACAATATAAAAAATAAATAAAATTACATGCTATGAGTATGGTGAACGCTCAGAATTTTATTTAGATAAAATATAGACAGATCTCAAATTATTATATTTCACTAATACAATCGAGACATAAATTGAAACCTAATGCATCAATGACCTAAACAAGTCTAAAACTTCAACAATAAGGTTCTCTTTTAGTACATGAGTGGGGGAAGGGGGCGGGGGGTCGCTCTAAATAGTTAAATGTAAGCCTTAAAATTGTATCGACTTAACTCATATATTCAATTACTTTTTATATTGGACCAATTTAGTTTTAAAACAAGAGAGATCCTCACTTTGAGCTTATCGAAAACAAACAAATAAGTTCTATTATCTGGATGGAAACTGTGCCAAAAACGACCTCGTTTATTAAGACCAACAAAATAAGATGTGACCTACCTCGAGAACCTTTCCATAAAATAATTAGCATTCGCTAGTCATTAACGCGATTTGAGGGTCGGGTTACTCCGAAGCGACCTTTCGTCCCCTCAATTAACTAGCAACGCCACTGAGCGATGCCGGTTTAGGGGCAGTAGCTAGATTAACAAAATGTGCCGCTAGGAACGCATTGAGCGCCAGCTCCAGAGGGGTTCAACCCTGGGTAGGGCAGTGATGATCCCCCGCATTGCAGCGGTCCAAACAATTAAGACTCTAGCTTTGCGGGGTGGCGCCAAAGTGATAGCGAGTCGAAGTAGGGAAAATTCCTGGACGCCCAGGTGTCCGCTTCTAGAAGCGACCGCTCCGGTAAAGCTTCTCAGCTTTTTCGTCCCTTAGGAGGGCAGAGAGCTGAGGGTGTTTTCCTGGAAGCCTCACGAAGAGCGCAGGCTGGGGACTGCTTTTTTTTTTCTCCACATGTTGGATTAAATTTGTCAAATGTGACACTCTAGTTATAAAAGCGGGAACACAGTGAGCCTTGAAATATTACTCAAAAGAATGTCATTTAAACCCCGAATTATTGTGTTTTTTAAAAAATTCATACATAATGTAAACGCTGACATATGTGACGA
>MUZC01000949.1:103938-120489 GCA_002072015.1 Radix auricularia
GCAAGGCTTTCTTTCAATTCCTCTTGGAGTCTTAAGGACGTTGCTGTACTGTTAAAATTAAAAAGTCTTTCTGTCGATTTCTCTTGACTCTTTAACAAATCATTAAGTTGTTTAGAAATCGATTCCAATGAGAGCTTTATGTTGATCTGGCCATCGTTTATTTGAGTCAGTTCCTTCCTTGAAACAAAGACTTCTACTTTATTTATCATGTCATTTAATTTGGTGTTTAACTGTGACAAAGTTTTGTTGTTATCTTCTCGTAACTTCTCCTCTGTTTGTTGTATACCAATAACATTTATGTTTTTCTGATGCTCATAAATTTTTGAAATATTCATCAACAATTCAGTCATTGAAAAGTTATGCATGTAGGCCATCCTGGATTCCAACTCAGAGAGAACCTTCTTAATATCTGGTTCGTCTTTTGATTTTGGAGAAATCAAATTATTTTTTGTAAGTTCTATATCTTTTTCTGGTGCGGATGAATCGGAATTTCCCGTTTGAAAACTAAAACCCATTCTATTCTTGAGAAAATCATTTGGTGAGATTAAATTCTTTAAAAACAAGCCACCTTTGTCAGAAATTGTTTGTTCATAAGAAATTTGAGATTTTATATATAAATCATGTCCACCTTTGTCACGAGAGTTTGATTCAGTTGACTTTTCTGAGAAATTGGTTTGGCCACTTGCAAGAAAGAAATTAATCCTACATATAAAATGAGCTTCCATACAGTCAGCTGTTTCAGTAAAATACAAGCGAAGTTCTCCGTGATGATCTGACATGGATCCAGTGACGTTTACCGTCTTTCTTGTGTGAGACTGGATCTCAGGGTCCTTAGATAAGATTGTAGCCATCAGAGTTCTGTTATTTAGATAATAAATGTCCATCTTGACGAGGGACGAGACGTTATCTTCTGTGATGGTGTCCACCTGACAGCGAAGTAGTCCACAATAGGATTGACCTTTAAGGGAAAAGTTTCTTCTCTCCATGCTGAAGTCAAAGCCTAAAATTTTTAATTAAAAAACAATGACACGTCATAGATTTTTCTTTCGGAATAATTTGTTGCTGCATTCTTAGTCTTCTACATACCGGTGCGTTTATACGTGCATGGGAATATCTATTTATCTGTGTGTCTTTTATTCACGTTAAGCTTATGTATTTTTGGTGTCTTGTGTGTGCGCATGTGTATGTATGTTTTTATATTTTTATTACGCGTTTCTCACCATGTTTATACCTGGATAATGTTATGTACGTGTTTGTTTTCCCTCTGTGTTCTTAGGTTCATGTGTGTCTGATCATGTGCAAATATTGTGGGTATGTGTACTCTTGTCATTGTTTTTTTTTTCAATCTGTTGTGTCTATGTGTGTGCGCGTGCGTGTGTGCGTGTGTGCTTGTGTCTGTGTGTGTGTGCATGAGTGTGTGTGAGTGTGTGCGTGTGTGTGTTTGTGTGTGTGTGCGTGTGTGTGTCTGTGTGTGTGTGCGTGTGAGTGTGTGTGTGTGTGCGTGTGTGCGTGTATGTGTGCATGTGTGTGTGTGTCTGTGTGTGTGTGTGTGTTTCTGTGTGTGTGTGCGTGTGTCTGTGTGTGTGTGCATGTGTCTGTGTGTGTGTGCATGTGTGTGTGTGAGTGTGTGTTTGTGTGCGTGTATGTGTGTGCGAGTGTGTGTGTCTGTGTGTGTGTGCGCGTGTGAGTGTGTGTGGTGTGTGTGTGTGTGTGTGTGTGTGTGTGTGCAGACGCTTATGGGTGTGTCTGACAGTGTTCAGGAATGTTTTCGACAATTTTTATTTTTGTCAATTCTTTTGTCAATGTTTTAGATTTTTGTTTTAGACAAAAATTCATAAATTATTTTAACCCGTATTATTTGTTATTTTAGTATGACTTCATATTGTTTTTTAAAAAAAGTAAGTGCTGGTTTTGAGTGACTAAGAAAGAGACAAAAGTACCTGTAATAATTCTAAATTAAACACAATTGAAAACTTAAAAAGAGTTATACGCTAAAAACGAAATAAATCCTGAAAAAANGTTCTGGTTTTGAGTGACTACAAAAGAGACAAAAGTACCTGTAATAATTCTAAATTAAACACAATTGAAAACTTAAAAAGAGTTATACGCTAAAAACGAAATAAATCCTGAAAAAAATACATCAATTTCAAATATATATATTATTTATTAAAAAGATATCCCATTGAGTTACGCAAATAATTTTTAAATAACTTACGGTGTTATTAAACCAAATTCAGAAATGTCTTTTTTTAATCACTTACCTTGACAATTATTAATCATAAAAATGAAAACAATGATGGAAAAACAATGAACAGGTGACATTTTTAGGTTCTACGATGCGTGGTATATAGTATATAACATTGAGACGTATGAGATTAAGAAACTTCTTGAAGTCATGGAGAAATACATCCACTGCTGACGACTGCTCCTATTTATACGCAGTTTTAATGTATTTTTAGCTTCCTCTGGGAAAAAGCAGAAAGTTTTTTTTTTTCTAATCAAGGTTTCGGGTGAAATTCCCAAGCATAAAAAAAAATATTTTTAAAAATAACCCTTCCTTTAAATGAAAATATCTTTTTAAAAAAATGGCTCCCAATCATACATCTGACATTATCTCGGGTCTTTGGGGAAGTTAGATTATCTCACGGCCATTCTCGCACATGGCTCGTGACCTTTGTATATTTAGGTTGTGTGTTGGTAAAATATAAATACATCATTTACATAAAATGATATTTAAAGGGCGAAAAAAGATACTTGATATAGAAATGTAAACTGTGAGAGTATTCTCAACATTATAAATATTCTGTTGGAAGGTTCAAAACAAAATATTCATATTGCTGTAAAAATGTATTTCGACATGGATGGTACGCATAACAACATTTTCTATCAAAGGAATCTTACATTGTGCCAGCAATCAGATATATCCTCTAATTTGTAATTGCCGTAATTGATCTTTAAAAAATACAGTTGTTATTTGAGTAAACCATGTATGTTAAATATATTTTAATTAAATATTTTTTTTTAAAGTAAGCAAATTTGACTAACCCTTTTTTACTTAAACATCTATTATATACTCTGCACTCACTTCCATTAATTATCTCACGCATAACTCCCAGTAGGACATGGTTCTATGTTGGTCAACTAGTTGAGACCTCTTTAATATCATAATTCATCATCTGCAAGCTAGATTCTCTCCCCTGTCTCGCTAAACTTCTGGTAATCTCTTCACCCTTACCCACATAGCTTCAGTCTTAAATATCACAAAATGTTAATAGAAAACTATCTCTAGTTCAGAAGTATACATAAAGGGGTTCTAAACTTTTTTTTACAAAGATGGCCATACTCTATAAAGTGTAAGCATGCACGTGGTCTATTAATATATTAAACGCATATGACATCATTTAAGAATTAGACTTACTTGGATTTTTTTTAAATTTACATATACGTTTCTGTGGTGTTTTTTTCCCCAATTTTTGTTTATAAATATTTTAATGTATGTCTTTTATTTATGTAAAGGGTATAGTTTATCGAGATTTTCTGCGTTTTAAAAATATCATAGGCTATTATAATAAACTACTATTAAAAAATTGTACTAGCAATGATATATAATAAAGATATTTTTATCGCTGGCAGGTATTATTATACTAGTATATTTCGCGTCAACGATGTCGGAAGTTTATAAGATGGATGAAATTTCAGTTTTTTTTGTTTTTTTTTTTTTTTTTTTTTTTTTTTTTTTTTTTTTTTTTTTGTTTGTTGATTTGTTATTGTCCCTTTGGCCTGAAAGTCGCATAGTAAATAATCAGACAATTCAAAGTCAAAGAGAGAAAAAATAAATCTCATTTCCATATTGATCAATTGTATGTGGACGTTTAAAATAGTTGTTGCTTTTATGTTGTTGTTACTGTTGTGTGTGGGATTTATTTCAGTATTTTTTTCAAGGCTTTTTTTTAGAGGTGCGCTATTTAAAATACAAAATGAGGGGTAGGACTGCGATCAGGCTTATAAAAAATTAAATAGAAAAGACGTAAACAAGGTAAGGGTTAGCCTGACCGGACGTAACGAAACAGCGAACCAGAAGATCACGTAGGTTTATGTCCCTCCTAAATACAATTAGGGGTGGGGTGGAGAATATGTTGTTCGTCTCAGTGTCCGCAAGGAGGATAGCTCGGTTCTTCAGGAATATTTCTTTGGCTTTGATGTTGTGTGGATGGTAAGTAAGAACCAGCTTGCTCCTTTGGTTGGTATCACGGGTGCGTGGTAAAAAGGCGTCGGCACGAGTGAAGTTTTTGACCCGCTGAAGCGCATGTTGAAGTGTGGCTTCAGGATATGACCTTTGTCTAAAAAACTCCACCATTTCCAAAGCATTTTCCCAAAAGTCCTCCTGAGATTGACACAGTCTACGGAGACGAAGAAGTTGACTTCTTCAAAGCCAAAGAAATATTCCTGAAGAACCGAGCTATCCTCCTTGCGGACACTGAGACGAACAACATATTCTCGACCCAACCCCTAATTGTATTTAGGAGAGACAGAAACCTACGTGATCTTCTGGTTCGCACTCGCCTCCCCACATCACCCAACCATCTGGGTACTTTACCATGTGGCCGACTTCGGTGTAAGACTAGTCCTTTTGTTGTGCAAGCCGAACAGATAAACTTCCCTAAGGGGCTATTTATGATTAAGGATGGTTTCACTTGCGCTAGCCGCAACGTTGTCTACACCATTGTGTGTAAGCGCTGTCCTTTGAAATACATAGGAGAGACGGGACGATCTTTGTCGTGCCGAATGTCTGAAAATATTAGGGCGATTACACAAGATAAACAGTGTCCCGTCTACCGTCACTTCAATGGACGTGACCATATGGGTGTCAAGGACCTGGCAGTCACTGCTATTGTCTCGTGCACAAACACCCCCACGCGGGTCCAGATTGAAAACAGATTAATAGAAAATCACGGAACACTCGCCCCACATGGGATGAATATTGTCTTTTCTCAGACCACCTAGGCGTTTGCCCCGCCCACTCTCTGCTTTCCTATATAAATTCGCTCTGTCATCTCTCAGTTTCACTTTTTTGGATACTTTGGATTCCACCGCAGCTAATTTTCTTCATTTCAATTTTTATTTTTATTTTCGTTTTACTTGTGTATTGTATGTTCGTTGAAAAAGGCTCTTTGCCGAAACGTTCGCTGTTTCGTTACGCCCAGTCAGGCTAACCCTTACCTTGTTTACGTATTTAAAATACACAATAACGGATGGACAAAGTGAATAATATATTTTTATTATGTATACAAATACATGTGCAATGAAAAACCTCAAAGCCTATGCTTCGTGCTATATTTTTTGCCTGATTAATAATGATCTAATCATGATAATAGTAAATGATAGTGAAATACACACAGCATAAAGTGATACTGCGGCAAAGAAGTTTGAAGTTCGAAGTATTCACAAATATTGCTGAGCAGTTAGCCGGACGTTAACTTTTGGTATTGAACAGTGCTCACCAATTATAATTACACCAATAATACTGCACAGTATGTTAAAAGTAAATGATATGATTGTAATGTGTTCACATCAAGCACAACTGTGATTTAAAGCCGTTTAAGCTTCATTGATGATTATGATTTGTCAATTTATTTACCTATTTGTCCATAAAATATTACCACACCATTACTAAAGCATGTAAAACATAAAATGCAATGTTTTACACATGTTAATATCAAAGAACTATTTAATTTGCATGAAACGTGGTAAGCAATGTTAATCATATTTACAATTTAATATATACTTGTTAGTAATTCGCCTAAACGTTTTTTATTGTCAAGTCAGCAATTTTTCGAGATCTATTATGACTCGTCAGTTTATGCGCCCAGTGGTCCATACATTATTACCTCCACGTTATCAAAACATTTTTAAAAAAAATTATAGCTTCTTACAGATATGGTTAACAATGAACTATTTATTTTGCATAAAACTTTGAAGGTAAATTAATCACAAAGGATAAAAGAAAATATTTAAGTATCAACAGTTAATCGTATTTACAATTTAACATACACGTTTTAGTAATTCAAATAAAAGTTTTCATTATTGTCAGGTCAGCACCGCTTCCAGTTATATATTTAAAGTAATGTTTTATAAATTTAAAATTAGTATGACTCATTAAAATATAACATGTAAATAACAATTTTAAAAACTATTGTGGGTCGGAATCCGATTTTTTTATGTTATTTTTAAACATAAATATATGTAATCTAGAAGGGTACATAAGATCAACAAACGCTAATCTAAGGCATAAGGTGAGACATTTTATTTGCATTAAAACAAAAAAATGGCTTTGTAGTTTAAAACGATTCAAAACTTGACAAGCAAACAACAACCAATTGTAAATTTCATAATTTTAAAACCGATTTTATACATAGATCTAGAGAATTAAATTTATATTGTACGACAATACTGACATGCACGCATAGTCCAAACGGACATTAAATTTAAAAATAAATAATAATGTTAATCACATCGAATAAACCATTGCTCTTTTTTTCCTTCACATTACACAGAATAAAAACTCAAATAATAACGTCACGTCACAATATTTCCTGGCGAGAAAACCACTGTTAATCTCGAATCCAACATTTACAAAAAAAAATTACGTCTATATTTTCTTTCTTTCTTTTTTCCCCCTTCTTTAAAAAAAAATCTGGAGTGACCTGGCATATTGCCATGGACGGGACATGCATTGCAAATTATGATAATTGTTAACCACAGCGGAAAATGGTGTGTCTAAAATTGTGATTAAAATCTTTCTGAATATTTTAAGTAAATATAGAATCTATGTTACATTCATTTCCTTTTAGAATTAGCAAAACCACAAAAATATTAAAACAAATATACGTCATTAAATTTTCTATTTTACTTCAATACATTGTTCACATATAAATTCACATAAGTTTTCGGCCTTTTAAAATATCAATATCTACGTTCTTAAAAAATAATAAAACGTCACTAGGATATCCTTCATCAAATACAAAACAATATTGCCGTCTATTCTGAATAAATTTAATGAATTTACAACATAAAATAATCAATGAGTAAATTGTTCAAACACGAGCAACAAAGCCCGTCCAAGGACGTTCTGCCGTCGTTAATTGGGCATGATGTACCTTTCCTACAACAACCGTCTCGACAGGCCAAAAAGTGTTTATCATGTCAAATATGCTATTCATTATAGTTATATTAAATAACCTGTAAAACAACGTTTTTGACTATTAATCCTAACGCGTATCGCTAAAAATAAAGTGTTGGAAAAAATGCTGCAAAAAAAAAATAATAAAAAAAAACAAAAACTCGCTTTGGGCTTCCGGGTAAACTTGTTCAATTTGTAAATGAGATCTAACTTTTCTGATTGGCTGTAGTAGTCAGTAGGAGTTAGAGGGACCATTCGTTATTAATACAAGGACAGAAAATTGCATTTTTTAAAATATAGGATTAGTTCACGGACCAGTTATTAATTGTAAACGCATTTGGCCCTCAGGGCGGATTTTGGATAACCATCATTAACTGTGACTTTAGTGTCATTTTTTCTTTTTTTTTTCAATATGGGTCAAACTGTCCGTGATCTAACTGACCGGGGTCGAAACGTCTGTGGTCGAATCATCCAGGTTCAAAGTGTTTGGCCACCTAAAGATAAAGCCTTTTGATAAAGAGGTAAAACAGACTAGAATATAGTAACAATATTTTTAGTTAATTGAACTATTTTAAATTGTTTTCCATTTGCATAAAACAGTATTTTAAATATTTAAGTGAAAAAAAAGAAAAGCAATGAAGGCCTATACATATGAAGTAGAAAGGTATTTATTTCAAGCAACAGACTAAGTTACAAAACTTATAAAATCACAGCCTTGTCCTCGAAACACATGCGCGGTGGAAGCTTAAAAACTATAGCGTTTTACAATTTTCAGATATTATTATAATCTTACAAATACATTTGTGTATGTTGTACCACTTCATTTGGATTCAAGAGCCTAACAGTATAAGAAAAATACTCCCTTTATTTAGTCAGCTGATTCAAGTTTTGCAAGTTAATTGACAGTAGAGAATTTACATAATGACAGACAGAACTTTGTGCTTTATAAAAAAAAATATTTAAAAAATGATTTCGACACGTTGTCATGTGAAGTTCTTTATTTTCCTCTACACATTTTTGGGAGACCACTTTTTAGATTTAGAAATCTAAATGTGTACAATTACCTATTATGATTAAATGATTGTTATTTTTAATGTTCTGTAATCCTATTTATTATATTTTTTTAGTATTTGCCTTTGGAAAATAAGGCTTTGATAAAAAACTTCCACTTTGAAAGTGTCTTGCCAGCAATCCCAGCTCATTCCCGTTCTCTCTGCCTCATCAAACACACTACGCCTCCTTATCTTCTTGGGTTTGCCGTTTGGCCGTTAATTTCTTATCTTTCATGTAGCGTAACGTAACAGTGGCTTTTTTAACAACCAAAATAACATGTACAGCTGTAACTCCTCTTTACCTTCAAGTTGTAGATCTAGACAGCGTGGGAATGAATTATATCGCATGCTGATTCTAAGCATAACACTTTCCCTAGAAAATTGGAATAAAAAATTCTGGAGCTTATAAACATTCTTATTAATCATACCGTAAGTCTCTATTTTTTTTATTTTATAACTAAGGTTACCTTTTAAAAGCATACTTTTACATTTTACATCACAACAATTTTTATTATTAAAATTCATTTGCATAAGAACTTTTATTATAATTAACAGAAATAATTTATTTTAATGAAGGAAGACAAATATGAGATTTTTTTATAAGAAAGTAGACAACAACAAAATGTATTCACTGGAATGCGGACCAAGATATATATATATATATATAATGTATAATATCTTTTTAAGGAAAAGGTTTTGAAGGTAATCAATTTTAATAGGCTACTATATAGAGAACAAATAGATGGTTTGTTATGAGAATAGTGATATGCCAGTGTCACTTATCTTGCAGAGACTTTGAAGTCTAAACAGTTGAAACACAGTGAAATCTCAACATATTCTGCAATAATGATCATCATGAGTCATTACTTGGACCATGTTGCAATATTGACCTAACATCAAGTCTTAAACTTCAACAATAAGGTTTTCTTGTAGTGTCTTAGCAGGGGAAGGTCAGTTGTGCTAAATATGTAAATGTAAACAACAATATTATATTTACTGAACTCATTTTTTTTCAGATTTCTTTTATAATAGAGCAATGAAGATTTAATTTAACAGACTCTCCCTCTGAACTCTGCAGAACAACACAAAATAGTTCTATTATCTGATATGAAGCAGAGCAAACAACGAATTTGTAATTATCATTTGCAAAGTAAGATGTAACCTACTTCTAAGAAGATTCCCGAAACAAATAGCATTCATTAGTCATTAGAACAATACCTGGTGTTTAATTTTTTCAAAAGTGTCATTCATGTGGAGAAAACAAGATTCTTTGTAATTAAATCCATTAAATTCATCACGAGTTAATGTATATTCTCAATATACGATCCGACCGAACCTAATTAATAAACTATTCAACATATTGCACATACTTTGATGTTTTGTTCTTTGCTCAGCAACAACCAACTCAAAATTGGTTGAAACCTAAGAAAACTATAATTTCAACACCACTTTATTAAACACTAAATGTTATTATAACCTGCTACATTATTCAAGTTCAGTATCATAGGCAGCAACAACACTTTTCTGGAGATTTTATTTACAGGACGGGAAGTCCCTTTAGTATTTAGATATCAAATTCTTATGTTGGTTCTTGCTAAAAATTGAAACGGACACTGAGTAAATTTATTCACAAAGCCAAAGATATTATTAAATATTTGTAAATATAGTTTGGTATTTATTTTTGTTAAGCTAACAGATGTGCAGAAGAATTTAAAAATAGACGCCGTAACAAGTAATGATTATATACATACATTAATGATGGAAGAAAGAATAACTTGTCATTGTTTAATAATTTCAATACAGTAATGAAGTGCATTTTAAACAAGTATTTAATGATCTTTTAAATAAAAGTATTATCTTGTAGACTTAGGAAAAAATTGTTTTTCTGTTTTCATATTAATTTTTTTTTTATTCACAGCAATTTTACAAAGTCTATAAAAGTGGCATTAACAAAAACACGAACTCAGTGTACTCATTTCATGTCAAGGTAACTTGATGAGAGTCCCACACTCAAACAGGATGTATTTATCAGAATCCAAGTAAGCAGACCTCTATGATATCGTTATCAGTAGAATATTTCTTACGTGTCTTGTGGCTCTAGTGTTAAAAACATTATGTTTTTTTAGATGCTGTTTAAAAATATTTGCTCTAAATGTGTTATCGTATATGTGTTAAGGGAGATAAACGCCGTCCTTGACATTCCTTTTCTCCTAACAAACAAAAATGTGTTACTTTTTCCCCTTTACTTTAAACTTTCATTTTATCCTGTTAAATTTGGGAATTTCTGCTTTTGATATATTTAATAAAATTATATATGTAACTTTAAAATACTGACCCCTAAGAGATATCCGTTGCCAAAAGCAAAAATTATATATCAAACCCAAGCTCACTTGTCCCTCTACTCCCAACCACATAACACATGTGTAATGTGTCTTTAAATTTCCTACTATTTTGTTGTATCTTTGGTACCACTCGGCGCATTAGTTTTGCTTTTTTTTTTTTAATGCAAATTCCAATTTTTAAAAATAATAAAAATAACATGGATAACAGCAAAAATATGGAAAGAAAATTAAAACGGCAATTGGCAGTGAAAAAGAAAAACATATAGGTGATTTTTAAAAAAAATAATTAAAAAAGTATTATAGTAAATGAAAATTGTAAATGTAAATATATAATGTCATTTGTTAAAATTTATTTTAATTGCTACCTATTTATTGCTTGCTTAAATACATCTCTCTATATATAAAATCTTTACTTATAATTTATCGTCCTCTTTCAGATGAATCGCAGCTATGTAGTATGGGTAGTTTCCCATTGCATTTTTTTTAACAACCTGAAAATCTCTTTGCCAATTTCATTTCTCTTAAAATGTAAGAAAAGCTTAAACCTCTGTAGCACCTTCTTTCACATAATTTTTAAAAATATTTTGTAGTTTTCATATAGATCTACTTTTATTATTCACACCTTAATCTTTTAAACATTTATTAATTTTTCCATGCTTACACATTGCTTTGGTTTTAGCAAATTTGTAATCTATTTTATAATTCCCTTTGAATATTGTATCTGTTGTTTCTGTTGCGCAAACACAAAGACATTACGACGTCAAATATGTAAGTGAAAGTCAGAGTCGACCAAACATTACAAACTGTAACTTGTATTGCCAATTGAAACGTGGACACACTACATTATATTTCTTGTACTGTACATTTTTGTATCCATAAGTCAACAATTTAAAACAAAGAATTAAGTAAATGAAGCTGATCTATTTATACATTTAATATATACTACATATATTCTATAATACTCTCTAACAAACAGTAACTATTTTTTCGTAAATGTAAGAAGTAGGGAAAACAAGGAGAGGAAATTAAATGTATCAATAGCCAATGGTATGAGAATCACTGTTGTGAATTTTTTTGCATTTTACTACGGAACTGGTAGGTGAGATGGACTGTTTTACTCAGGTGCGAGATGTAAAGTCACGAGGAAATTGTTTGAGATGGAGCGTAGAGCTCTCAGCTGGCGTTACCAAATGACGGGTTCGAATCTCCGTGGTGGCATGGATTTGTGTTCCCGAGTCAAAAGGTGTAATTGAGTCTAGAGATATCTGGATGGGTACCTCACGGCTTGGAATAACGTGGACCCTAATAGCCGTGGTGGCATGGATTAGTGTTCCCGAGGCAAACGGTGTAATTGAGTCCAGAGATATCTGGATGGGTACCTCACGGCTTGGAATAACGTGGACCCTAATAGCCGTGGTGGCATGGATGTGTGTTCCCGAGGCAAAAGGTGTAATTGAGTCCAGAGATATCTGGATGTTTACCTAACGGCTTGGAATAACGTGGACCCTAATAGCCGTGGTGGCATGGATTTGTGTTCCCGAGGCAAAAGGTGTAATTGAGTCCAGAGATATCTGGATGGGTACCTCACGGCTTGGAATAACGAGGACCCTAATAGCCGCGGCCTATGATCACCGTGTTACTTGCCAATACGTTCCTATCATAAAACAGGGCGCATTAATCTTTTGAATAGAAGAACCACCTGTAATCAAAGAAGTAGAGAAAAGAAAAGGGGGTTTATTGTATTCATGACATATTTTTATTTATACATTGATAGTGCTAATATAAATGTATTGTATTATTAATTGCCTAATTGATTAAGATTGGTCATTTATAAGACTCAATTAATTTTATATATTTTTTGTGCAAATATGTGTAAAGTATAGTATGTATTTTGGGAGTCGGGGAAAGTTAATTATTGACCTCTCTTGATTGACCATTTTGGTATATGGAGATCTTTACTTTTTGGTACAAAGGTGTAATTATTGTTTAAGTTCTGAATAAGAATAACTAATCATAAACATTGACTTTTTTGTTACTTTCGTTATAAAGTATTAGTTCCATGTTTAACTATGATCAATATTTCAAATTGTACTACACGATATTATCACTATGTGTATAATTGGGCAGTAACTTCAATAGCTTTTTTTCAATAGTACTTTTGTAATTCTATGGTCTCAACAAAGTATTGAATATGTGTCATAGTTATAATATATTCATAATTTTGTAATATTTAACTACATTTAATGTGCAGTGCTTCCATATAATTACTTTGTTTTATTTTAAGATTCTGCTAGGAAGTACAACCTCATGGAAGAGGGGAGAATATGCCAAGGGTACGACGATCACTTTTGGGATTCGCTGTTTCACTTTCGTGAAATGAGTTCACAATAGCAATAATAGGAGGAGGGGGTGGGGGAGAGAGAGAGAGAGAGAGACAAGAGAAATAACCGGTAGTTTTACCATAGAGACGCGGCGAGTTTAATTAAGGTAGACTGGACTAGAGTCAGTCTTGTAAAAAATATGATGTTGCAATATAAGATGAACTATTACTCTGTTAGCGTAAGAAACTATTAAGTCATCGTGGTTTGCTGAGTACACAAGGGTTATTGTATGGCTAAATGTAATCTTATCTTATCTGTTACAGGCGCTCCTTCTATATAGCAGATTATTGCGTC
Organism: Radix auricularia; assembly: GCA_002072015.1. Taxonomy (NCBI): domain Eukaryota; kingdom Metazoa; phylum Mollusca; class Gastropoda; family Lymnaeidae; genus Radix; species Radix auricularia. The sequence goes on from MUZC01000949.1 coordinate 117,188, forward strand.
CAAAGTTTAACAAAGGTTTGTGTTTAGTCATATATTCATATGTAATGTTAATAAAGAACTTGAATTACAATACGAATGATGGCGCCACATGGAGTTGTCATTACACCTAGTTTGAACAAAAGAAGATAAGTAGAGACAGAATAGACACAGGCAACTAATATAAGTAATAATAATTTATTTATTTGTTTGAAATATTTCCTTTTTTTTCTTTGCTAGGGAGAATATGCGTTTTTTAAACATATAAACAGCAGAAATCAATCTACTTACCCCTAAGTTACAAATTATGCAATTTCAACGCTAAATGCTGTGTTTTATGTCTAGTAATGTTTTAGTTATTTGGTCTATTATAGTTTCTAATATAATTAAGGAACATTAGTTAAACATAAATATCTAGACGGGCTTAAATGTTCGCCCAATATTTATTAACTATAAACAATACTTAAAATGCTAGTTTTTTTAATGTTTACATTATATCAAGAAAATATTTTTCGCTGTTATAAATGGCTTACATTTTTTTCATGTAGGTCTAGTTTTTTTAATTCTCTGTGAAATGGATAAAAATTTTCTTTGGATTTCTAGTTATAAATCTAAACAATCGTGCAACGGAATTGCACGCATAGGAAATATTCAACGTACAAGAAAAGCTGAAATATGGGACAAAAGACAGTAATAAATATTGAAACACAGCTGTTTGAAGAATGAGACACATAGTTGGTTAATTAGTTAGGAAATATAGCTGGTAAAATAAAGAAGAAACATGGCTGTTTGAATAACAGGAGTACAAAAGCTTGAAAAATGATGGGGGAAAATAGCTGAAAATGTGTAAAATTGTATATGGTAAAGAATATTTTAATTAGGGTTTTACTGTGATATATAACAGGGAAAAGTTCCCGTGTTATATCTTGGCGCCCATTAGAATTAATCGTAACCATTTTTTTTTTTAAATTACTTTTTTTTTTCAAAATCCATATTTTAAAAATAATTTTATAAAACTTTAATTACTTATTCAAATTTTGTGTTCTGTGACTGAGATACTTAAAGCCAGAGTCATTTTCAGAGACTTTTTGTTCTTATCTTTAATAATGTATATATTCCCATACATAGTCGTTTTAAAACTCGATCTAGTATTCGATGTTTTTAGCCCTTCTCGGGGTTCCGTTTTTTACCCCGAAGCCCCCTTGATAGTTCTGTATTTAATTTTACTGATGAAATCATTGTATCATATTTTGGAGCAATTCTTTTGTCAAATGATAAATAAAGCCAAGAATTTGTTTTTTATCATGTAAAGTATTATTTGTATTGCTTTAATCAATTTTTTAAACATTCAACATGATTCAACTGAGTAATCAATATTAAAATGTCTTTCCAAATGATATTGAAATACGAGAAAATGCCACACGAATATATAGCGTTAAATAAATATTATGCCTTTCATCAAAGGAATGAAAACTAGGTTAGATTGATAATAATTAACATTTTGGAAGGATTATAGATCTTACAGTTTTACCTTAAAGTAAAAAACGACTTATTCTTCTTTTTCAGGACTAACTTAACCATCATTTACTAGATAGGCAAGATAAACTGTACACACAACTTATTAATGCAAAGGTGATGATGATTCATAGATATATATAAAAAAATATTATTAAATTATTTTTATAAATTTGTATGATAAAAAACTAAAAGTACAATGGACTGGTCCAAGAGTAAAACATAGATTTACGAGGATCTGGTTTTTGTTGCCATGTTGAGTTGTGTTGTGTTGTTATTGCAATGTATGTTTATACAAAATTTATATGTATAATGGCGTCATATTATAATTATAATGCGATTGTTAACGATGCAAAATACCTCATTATGTGAGTCAGTAACATTATTTTAGTCTGTAAAAGACGTTTACTCATTTAGCCCACAAAAATATTTATCAGAACAAAAACGAATTATTTTTGTTATCATTTATTGTCATTATAGATAAGCATCAATGTCAAGTTACAGATATCTAAGAAATAAAAATATAAGTTAAATATTTAATTACAAAAACAGTGCAATGATTTTACAAATTTTAATATAAATGATAATTTAATTTTAATAGAGCACTTCAAAATTTGAGTATTTTCGTGTATACAGCAAAGAAAGATTATAGTTTGAAATTTTTAAATGCCATAAATTAAAACTTTCAAAGAAGATTCTATTACATTGAGCAATTTTAATATCCATATTGTATTAACACTTTTCCTTTCATTTTTTAAAATATTTATTATTTTTTAAATTTTTCTTTATTTTGTTGGAATGAAATCTTACTTAATTTTAAATTATTGACTAATATGACAAATATTTCCTTTAAACTTTAAAACTACATTTAGTTTCTAAAACATAATTATCTTTTGCTGTATACCTTACTATCTATTATGAAATACAATTTTTGGACAAAATCACTAAATCCTATCAAATTTGATATTATCAAATTATCAATTTGATGTTTTGTTAAAATACACCCTTGAACATTGACCTGATTTAACATATTCTCTTCATAGTGTCATACCAATAGAATATATTTTTTGAAAATGAAAACCGTTACGAAGCAATTTTTGCTCATACTTATTGCTTTTACTGTCAGCCTTGTTTTACAAACATGAAATCATTTCTAACACAAGGCAGCAATTACTCGGGTCGGCACATGCCTACACGTCAAAATGATTCAGATAAACATATAATATAATATTCTTTATTGTAGGCATTATTCAAACTTAATCCGAACCTGGAAATAAACCATCCTAGACATTATTTCAATATGTCAATTAAAGGCATAAAATATGTTACGTACCATAAGTTATTTTAGCTCTTACACTTGATCAAATAAGATGTTTACTCGAGAATTTGTCGTACACCTGTACTTAAAATACGGCTACAAACAAATAGCACACTTAAGAACTGCCTTGCTCATGGCAATCTAACGACCAGGATAACCATCTTGTGATAACTGACCATAGGTCATCCGCACTATACACAGACATATGTGTAGCGAGACCGTCCAAATAATCGCACAATCTTATACTAACAGACTGTGTTACCTACTTACTATAATATACTACTGGATGTCAATGTTGTAGACATACTCTTTAAATAGCAAAACTATAATATCCACAAAATACTTTATTGTAAGCTTTTTTACCCACATACAATTTTACTGGCAGGATTTTTTGCCGCAGTACAATTTTACTGTGAGGCAATGTTACCCGTATGTTTTTTTACTAGATGGATGTGTTACACATACTATTTTATGGGCACGTTATGTTACCAAA
>MUZC01000949.1:124211-140950 GCA_002072015.1 Radix auricularia
AAATATGGAACTATACGGGTGGATAAAATTATATAAATAAAAACGGGAAGAAATATGTGAAGCCATGGAAGTTTTGATTATAAAGGTAAGAGAAATTAAAACTCGAATAGGATCCCATTTCGTTACCGAATAACAAAGTTTTTATAATCATATATAAGATTACACGCACATGAACGGGATCCCATCATGCAATGCAATCCTACTTGATAGGGTACCAAGTTTAATCGATAAATTCAGTCGTTGCCTATTTTCAATTTAAAAGTTGCTTGTACGTAAAATAACTAATAGACTAATATATTTTGATATAGCAAAATACAAAATACACAAACTAATTGTGCAAGAACACAATAAATTTGAGCTTCATTTATAACCTATTACAGTAGTTGTTTCAGCTAATTCCTTCATAAGTACAATAACATGAAATACGTACTTACATAAGTCTTAAAACTTATTATATTATAAAATGTATATGTCAAATGAAAAACCAGGAAAAACCAAAAACAAACAAGGACACAGGATATAGGAAAAATGGATGAAGTTAAAGTATCTAAATTTACAGTGGAAACCACAACAGCAACAACAAAAATTCCAAATTTGCATATTTAGTATCGTTTTAAGGCAAGACTGTAGGTGGCCAAATTATTTTAGCTTTTCTCGAAAAGAAGTTAAGGAGATGCAAGGCAAATTTAGGGTGGGCTTTATAACCTGAGAGGAATGTGGACGATGGGAAATGTTTACATACTCTAAAGACAAATACGAAGATTATTTTTTTTAATGTCTAGCCTTTGGATTATTATTTCTTAGAATTAACTTAACAATGGTAATACCAATATGCATATGCGTACTAAAAGTTGTTTAGCAACCTTGCCAACTTTATATTTATTTTATAACGATTAAATTCTTTTGCTGCCTAAGGGTTAACAACGATTTTTTGTTCACATTAACGATACTGTTAATGCTGTTTGCAAACATCTATTATAATTTATACTTTATTACTTATTGCGCTTCATTCCTCGTCCCGTTGAAATGGGTCAAGCATAAGATTTATTGTACTTCAGTACAACCATATTCACGGAATAATTCTCTTTGTCAAGTAGATGACAAGAAATATTTGACTCGGTGAATTATTTCTACGGTTTATGGCGATATCAAACATTCTGGTTCATTTTTAACACCTAGAGTTGTCTTAAATGAGGTGACATTGAGAAGCAATGCGATAAGACAATAAACTTATTTTTTAGGGTTAAGAATAAAATTAAGTAATATTACATAGTATAATTTTTGTTTTTCATCAATAACAATTTTATACAATTTCATTCGGAGTATATAGTGTTTCTTTTTTAATTTTGTTGTTGTTGTTTGTTGCTTGTTTTTTTTTAATTCTGCTTTTCTTTTTATTTATTATTATTATTATTATTATTATTATTATTATTATTATTATTATTATTATTATTATTATTATTTTGCTATCTTTTCAATTAACGGTAAAAAATTAAACACTTTTATGTCATAAGTCGAAATAAATTGTTGAGAAGAATTAATATCTAATTTGTGATTGTATTTGTTAAACAAATTACTTTTCAAAAAAAGCCATTAATATTTTTTAAAGAAATATTTAGGTCAATTAAAAATAGATAATACTAGATGCCCGCGGCGTAGCACACGCTGCTGAGTTGCTCATAAATATTGCAAAGAAAGGTGGTAATCAGACACAAACTACATCACGTAGAATTCAGAGCTAAGCAAATGAGCCTTGGGGGCGGGGATAACTGCCGACGCATTGTTGCTCTGGAAATATGTGCTCTGCGGTTATCTACTTATCACCCCCACCCTGCAACACCCTAGCTTGCAATACATAAACTAATAGCCACCCCGCGTGGTAGCATACGCCGACAATGATTTAGTGACGGGTGACATTTTATGAAAGTAATTGTTGAGGAGAGTGTGTGACTACTTTTCTTTCACTGAGTACGAAGTTATTATGCCAGTGTCTAGAAAAAAAAGCTTACAGCCGTGTTGCGATGAAAGTGGGAAATGAACGGGCACAAACACAAACATTTTTAAAAATTAAAAAAGTAATGTCTTAACTGGGGCTTGAACCTGAGACCTTCCACGTGTTAAAGCGAATGTAATAACTACTTTACTACGAAATACATGCCTTTCTGTTGTTCTGAAANCCCGTGGGGTTTATCAAACTGAAAACCAGTCACAGAGAAAAAAAAACAATGATATTTTCATCCAGATTAAATCCCTAATACATTACAGAGATCTAACGGAAAGTAATAGCACATAAATTTTTAGAATATTTTAGATCATAACTGAATCTAGTCAATAACAAAGCTAATATTACTTTCAAAATTTGATAAATAATGAGATGGGAGGGTTGAAAGGTTAGGGTTAGCTTATTGTTTTCGTGTGTGATCTACCGTTTATTCGAATTTTGTATCAAGACAGTGTTCGTAATGTCTTTAGAAAGGAATAATTATTTGTGTTAAATTCATTTTTTGTTTACGTTTTTTTTTTGTCTCTTTGTTGTTTCCCTCTTTAATAAATCAGAAGTATTTTATTTCAATAAATTTGAATATAATTTTATGAAAAATGAGTATTGTTTTTCTGTATGAAACGAATTAGCGTATTTTACATTGATTTGTATGTGAAAATTGTTTCGTATAACGAGTGTGTCGTTTAATACATAAAACTATAAAAACATATTAAACTCAGTGTACAATGTTTGACTTTACTTAAAGAAGTATTTTTTAGCGCATTTTCGAGAAGTCGAATGCGCTATTGCACCCGTTTTGTCCGTCCGTCTGTCATCACCCTTGATCTCAGCATCCATAAGTCCTAGACCCATGAGGTATATATGTTTTTTGTATGTCCTGACCTGCCATTTGTGCATCAACACTCAGTTACTCGATCCGTTAAAAAAACCCGTTAAAACTACCAAAAAATATTTCGAATCGAGAGGTAACACTAGCGCAGGGAACGGCCGCCATTGCCGGAAGTCGAATACATAGTTTTTCAAGCATTGAAGAGTGGTGCGAACGCGTGCAAAAGAATTAGTTTTTTATTTAGTTGACGTCATTAGAATATGTGTAAAAGTTTAGAGAGTTTTACGTCATCATTTGTGGTGACTTGTAGTTAGATTAAAGAGAAAATAAAAATTTTTAAAATGTAAAGAAATGACTTTTAAATAAAAAAAAATGTCAGGTATATTCATTACACAAGAAAATTCATAAAAATATGTCTAAAATCTAAACACAATTACTGATAACTACATAATGCTGATATCTAACATAAGTACTGATACATAATACGAAAATGCGCTAACACGTCCTGAGTTCCAATAGGGACCAGGCTTAACATGATTTTTTTTTTGTTGCTCCTATCGAATTGCGATGTCAAGAATTTGATGCATTCAATAATACTTTTGACTAATTTTATGTTGTTTTGTTTTGGCTTCCTTACGTCTGGTAAGACGACGGAATATTCTGTGCTCCTGTTGGATTTATGCACGTGTTCTTGCAGCCTCTGCTGTGGCTGTACAAGCCCACTCGCGAATGGCAGCCTTTGCTGCACTTCTCACACTGAAAGGTAGTGCTGGTGGTTGGCTGAATTGCTCTGTTTTTCCTCTTTAGTCGAATTTCGTCTGCGACCTTTTGCAGGTATTTTTTCCCTGCTTCTAGCCCAGCAGTCAATGCCTGTCTCCAACTGCATCTGTCCCAAGCGAGTTCCTATCAGCTATTTATGTCAATGCCAATAGCTTTGAGGTCTCTCTTGCACACATCTTTGTAACGGAGGTGAGGCCGGCCTGTGGATCTCTTTCATTTGGCTAGCTCAGAATAGAGGATGTCCTTTGGGATTCTGCCATCCTCCAATCTGTGCAAATGTCCCAACCACCTAAGCCGACGCTGGCGAAGGAGAGTTGTCATGCTTTGGATTTTCGCCCGTTGTAGCACTTCGTTGTTTTGTGACATGGTCCTGCCAGGTAATTCCCAGGATGCGCCGGAGACAGCGCATGTGGAAAGCACTCAATCTCCTTTCTTGTTTGGAGTATAGGCTCCAGGATTCACTGGCATAAAGGAGGGTGCTTAACACACATGCCTTGTAAATAGCAATTTTGATATTAATGGTCAGCTTTTTGTTGCTCCATACTCATTTTGAGAGCCTGGCCAGAGTTGTAGAGGCCTTGCCGATCCTTGCACCTAGGTCAAAATCAAGGGACAGGTTGTTGGTGATGTTGGATCCAAGGTATGTAAAGCGTTCCACGGCCTCAAGTTGGCAGCCATCGATGGTGATGTTGGGTGGGTCAGCGTCTTGGGCCATCACGTTGGTCTTTTTGAGGCTGATGGTTAGTCCGAAGTCCCTGGCGGCCTTGGCAAAGTGGTCCATTAGGCTTTGCAAATCAGCTACGTTGTGAGTTGCAATGGCAGCATCGTATGCAAAAAGCATGTCCCTGATGACCGTTTCTCGGATCTTCGTCTTTGCCTTCAGCCTGGCCAGATTAAATAGTTTACCATCAGAACGTTTGTGAAGATAGATCCCCTCTGATGAGGATCCAAATGCATGTTTCAAAAGGCAGGCAAAAAAGATGCCAAAGAGTGTCGGGGCGAGGACGCAGCCCTGTTTGACTCCACTGAGGATATCAAATTGAGGGGAAGTTGAACCGTCATACTGCACCGTGCCTTTCATACCATTGTGGAATAACTGTATAATGTTGAGCAGTTTTGGTGGGCAGCCAACTTTTGCCAAGACTTTAAACAGACCATTTCTGCTGACCAGGTCAAAGGCCTTTGTTAAATTAATGAAGGCAAGGTGAAGGGGCATGTGTTGCTCTCGGCACTTTTCTTGAAGTTGTCTTAAAGAAAAGATCATGTCGATTGTTGACCTTTCTGCCCGGAAGCCGCACTGTGATTCAGGATATACTCTTTCAGCAAGTCTTTGCAGTTTATTTAAAACAGCGCGTGCAAAGACTTTACCCACAATGCTAAGGAGAGAAATGCCGCTGTAGTTGTTACAGTCACTTCTGTCTCCTTTATTTTTATACAGCGTGATAATATTGGCATTTCTCATATACTCTAGTACAGCTCCTTCTTCCCAGCACTGCTGCCGCACTTGATGATCTCAGGTGTTATTCCGTCCTGACCGGGGGCCTTGACTATTGGTAATCACTCAATAGCTTCTTTTAGTTCATCCAGGGTGGGTATGTCGTCCAGTTCTGCCATGAGGTGGAAGCTTTGGATGGCATCGATGGCATCTTGGGTTACATGATTTTGTTGGGAGTAAAGTTCTGAATAGTGCTCCACCCATCTGTCCATCTGTTTAACCCTGTCACGGATTATTTCTCCAGTTGAGGACTTCAGTGGGGCTATGACTTTCTTAGCCGGCCCCAAGGCTTTTTTAATGCCGTCATACATCCCCCTAACATTACCGGTGTAGGCCGCAAGCTGGATGCTCTGACAGAGTTGGAGCCAGTAGTCATTTGCGCATTGCCTAGCTAATCTCTGAACATTGCTCCAGGCTGATCTGTACGCCTGCAGTGTCTTTGGGTTTGGGGAGTGCCTGTATTTTTGGTGGGCACTTTGTCTTTCTTCTAGGACAGGGGTGAGTGTGGCAGAGTTGGCCTCAAACCAGTCGTTGTTTTGCTTCCTTTTTCTTCCGAAGGTCTGCATGGCTGTGATGTGGATGGTCAGTCTGAGATATTCCCACTTTTCCTTGGAGCTGTTGCCTGGCACGTGTGCACTCTAAGCCCTACGCATCCAGTAGGGCATGCAGACTGTGGCGGGACAGCACCTTATTGACTGGGGGCTGCCCAGCTTGAGGCGGGCGATAGCTGTCCAATGAGATATAGATATCTCTCCCACCGTCAGAAGCAGTCCCTGGCGCCAGCTCTACGCCAATTGAGCGGGTGGCTTATAACCGGTCACTACTACTTCCCATGTTGTGTCAACGCTGTGAGGCGAAGCTGGAGTGTCCTCTCCAGGGCACAGGCCTGGGCAGGTGGTGTGGAGAGTCAGCTGTTGCCCATGCAGCAGACTCCCTCTATCCACGCAGCTGAGGGGTCCAAGGGAGAGGCAGGCCCAGTACATCTTGGTGTCAACTACGTCGCAGGAATTGCCAGAGAGACGTTGTAAGCAACGCCAGGCTGCCTTCGGGATTCCGGCTCCTGATTTGTGATCGAGGTTTACTCCTCTAGCCTTTCTCATGAGTGAGTATGGCCGCAAGGCAGCGGAGGCTTGGAGTCAGAGTTTTCCTTCTCCTAGATGAGCGGCCACCTAAAGCTGACGAGCCTCATCTGCCCGAAGCAACGGTTTTTGAGGCGCCAATGGTCCGCCTTGCACCACTTCTCATGTTAGTTTTGAACAGGCTTCGCCAGGCTTGTTTGGCAGACCACACGTGAAGGCCAGGAGCTGGATTTGACTGACTGAAGGGGTATAGAGTCGCAGACCATTGGAGCATTTCATGGGGTGAGGGAGCTTATCCCCGCACCCGCTCCGGCTTTGACAGCCCCTGAAGCCCAAATTTTATGTTATATCATAATATTTAGAAGGGCCAGAGGCGTTTGACCAAAAACCAATAAAAAAAATTTGCCTACATCAAACTTAAAACCTTTATAATTGTATCAAATAGATCCCCCCCCAAACCATCCCCCAAATGGATATTCCGTGTCGTTTTGACTTAAAATATCTACATATAATCCTATTTATATCGTTTTAGACACTTGTCCTGTTTGTAAAACTCACCAGTTGCAGTTTCGGGGGGGGGGGGGGNCCCCCCTCCCTCCCCCACGTCACGCATGGTCACAAAAGTGAGACCCCCTCCCCCCTAGGAGCGTGACGTCATTTATGGACGGCCCCTTACTGACACCATCAACTCTCTTGATAAGTCTTGATAAGTTTTCTTTGATTCCAGGCTGGAAAAATGAATTTCTTTAGACCCACGTCCGTCTGCTGAAGATGGCTATACATATGAAGACAACAAAGAAGAACTGAGCACTCTGTCTCTCAGTGAACGTACAGAATATCAAATTTGGTCGGCCATGAAACAAGAAAGGCTTCATTCCTTACCTCTGCTTATGAATGAGGCAGACTTGTGGCACAATCTTAACTTTGATCGTATACTCAAAAGTTTTGTCAGATGTAAATCTAGAAAAATATCATTGGAATGTGTGCTCTCTTTGACTTTCTCGTCAATTAAAAAAGACTCATTATGTTTGTCTTGTATTATTAAAAATTTAATTAAATCTTAATACCTAGTTGTATATTTTATATAGGATTTAGGCTCCGATTCGGATTAAAAAAATTGAATCTCGTACACCCTAAGTTTTATGTGAGTGATAGTAATACAAACATATTTGTTAACAACTGTTAACTTTTTTCTTTCTTAGTTTTTTTTCTCCTTAATATTGAACATACCAGAGGTTAGCGGAGGGTTGGGGGCCCGGGGCAGAAAGGGGCACCTATGTGGGTTTGTGCCTAAGGCACCAAGATGGCTTATTCCGGCACTGGAAAAGAATAGAAAAAAAAAGAGTACGAGGTATTTTAAACCCTGTTTGTAGGACCAAGGTTAAGTAATGTGTGATTCAATATTAAATTTACGATTTGCTAAATTCGTGTCGATCACAAAAATTTAATTCTTCTTTAGGGCTTGTGGTGCCCCCAAACGTTTGGTGTCCTAGGCACGTGCCTTGTTAGCTCAATGGCTAATCCAGACCTGTGTGTACGTCTTGAGAGCTATAAACCATATTGATTGATGGTGAATCATCATAGACACGTTTGGAAGCTAAATTATAATTGATTACCAAAATCAACAGGCCGCTGAAAGATTAAATTAAATAAAATAGAAACACTATTTACAGAACACGCACAGGCGCGCGCATACACACTCACACACTCTCTCTCACACACACACACACACACACACACACACACACACACACACACACACACACACACCCTCAAAACTAAACTGAATATCTAAATAGAAATAGATCCCCGTGTGAGAAACAGTGACTTTAAGATACATTGCTGATGATCGGCTAGTTTCCTAATCATGTTGTAACAGGATGCAGCACCAAGTGATTTCCGCTCGTTATGTATGTAGATAAGAACCCCCAGCAAGACGATATTACAGCGTGTAACTGTTGCGAAATCTCCGATGATCAAACTGTGTAACGGCTCCTGAAGAATTGTATCATTTTTCTCCATTAGTTATTGCATTTGACATTCACGAAAATAATCACACAAATTTACTTTTTTAAAGATCTTAATATATATTTAAGCCAAATATAAAATCATGGCTATAGGATATTGATAGATAAATTGGCATCGGTAAACATGGATTAAATGACTAAGTGGTTAATTGTGAACATTGAAATAAGGTTTGTTATATTTCATTTATTATATTAATAATTTATTTTATGATTATTAAATTTAAATAAATTTAGTTACTTTTAAAAATTACCTTTACAAAATACCTACCTTATGCACTTGATACAGCTATTTCCTAAATGGCTTGAAATCAGCGCTCTGAGAAAATGACTTTATTTATTAGTCACACAAATTTCAGAATTAAAAACTCTATTATCATCTCTGGCAAAATTACAAATTTTGACCAACAGATGTACATTGATACAATTAAATGTGTCTTCTATAATCCTAAATATTTGATCTTTTCAGTAGAATTGTATCAACTAATAACGACCACAGATTTTTGTGTCTCTCACTTATCTGCTCAAACTGTTTAGCTATCATAACATGAAAAAATTCAACTAAAATGATGTTCTCAAGACTCGGTAGTTAGTTTTGGGGAGTAGATTCTAACACCGATTTCATTACGGACGACACATTTGATGACATGAATTGCTTGTAGACTTCTAATTTCTCTTTCAGTGAAATTATTTGTAAAGTCTATGACATACTTAACATTTCTGTGATTATGTCATTAAAGTTACATCCCAAAAAAATTGAATTAATTATTCATTATCTTCTATTTAAAAAAAATAAATAAATAAAAAAAAAAAAAAAACCAAACCAAACAAACAAACAAACAAACAACAACAACACTCACGCACAGCTATTCATTATAATCCTTTCATAGCACCAAAAATATTTGCATGTGAACATTATGTAAAAATGCAATTTAACGATTTCAGAACAAAATGAAAATAGATATAATGATTTATGTTTTAATATATATATATATATATATTTCGTAAAGGCAAACATTTGAAGAATGACGTCAGTAATGAACTTGTTGAGGACCACTGTATTACTGTCTATTGTGACAACAGTTATAAGTGTTACATCATGGGACACTGCACGAAATTCAAAAAATTATTCAACATTATTTAAGAGACTTTCGCAGCCAGTCAACAGAGTTGTGGGGAAAAACTTTTACAACAATCAAAGAAGAGGCTTTGACAGCAACAGAAAGTTCTACACAAACTTTGAAGATAACAAGAATATTATAAATACGATGCTGACGGATAATCACAAGCAGTTTAATGATTACCATAACCCCGATTTTATTCGACAAAATGCATTTAAATGCCCGCCCTGTGTGTGTACGAATATCAGCTCAAATTCTGTTTCAGTCTTTTGTGGAGGTTGCTCATTAACAGGAATACCTCAAAATTGGCCCGTTGAACTAGAGGAAATATTCATTAGCACTTATAAATGTGAGAAGCTTGAAGTGTTGGATTTGAGTACTCTGTTGATATACACTTGTCTGACACGTGTTCATATAATGACATTCACAATATCCAAAGTTTTTAGTACCAGTCACTTAAATGTTTCTTCTACTTTGATTGATTTAGATCTTGGTGGTAATAAGATATCAACAGTTGAAGAGAGTTGTTTTATTTTATTCACCAATTTGCTCAAATTATCACTTCGCTATAATAAAATTGAAAATTTAACTAAAGAGATGTTCACAGGACTCCGTAATTTAAGTTACCTGTCAGTTGCTAAGAATAAGATTAAATTTATTGCCAACGACACATTTGATGACATGGAAAACCTGGTCACACTTGATATCAGTGAAAATATGATAATCTATAAAGGTGATGACCTATTTCCAGTTCGTATTTTTATTCCTTTGAGAAATCTTGAAGAACTGTACATAAATGATATGTGTCAGCGTGGCGCATACCAATGTGGATCGTACCCCAATAAAGCTCTCCAGGTTCTAACAAAGCTGAGACTTCTCACTATCGATGGGGCAGACAGACGTGGCCTTGGACCAGAAATTAAAAGTCTTGTACACCTCAGACGATTAATTATAACGTATCCAGAATCAGATAACTTTACTGATGAATCGTATTTTGATAACGTTCCTTTTATAACAGCACTTAAATTTTATATGATTGAACACAATATGCACCCGATAGCGATTGCAAAGCTAACACACTTGGTTAATTTAACATATTACTTTTCATCCATTAGTAGACATGAAGACATATGTAAGGTTTTGAGTGACATTAAATATTTTCCAAAATCTTCTTTAAAATATTTAACATTGAGTTATATCAATGAAATTGATACTGGGTGTAAGGAACTAAACGCACAACAGGCAATTTACCTCAAATTATTTAATTTAATTGAGCTTGACCTGTCAAACAACTATCTGGTTTATTTGAGTCCAGATTTCATAGCAATGTTACCAAAAACATTAAAAAAGATTGATTTAAGTTTTAATCTTTTATTTGTTGATTTATATAAATTCTTTAGTAATTTTCCCCCCGAGCTGATAGAAATAGACCTCAGCTATCAAGACTATGGCCGTGAAAATGACACAGGCATTTCTCATAACTTCATCTCAAAAGAAAAAACATATTATTTTGAGGATCAAACTGATAAAAATATTGACATTTTAAAAATTTCTCTCCCACCTAAATTACAAATTTTAAAGGCAGATAATTTTAGAAACTTTGGCAAAAACCTGTTGAAAAATCTTGATCGTGATTCTAATTACTCATTAAAATTTTTAAGTCTGACTGATAATCAGTTTGATTTTAATGATCACGAGTACCTTCTACCTACCATTGAAACTGCTTATTTCAGCAACAACAGAGCTCAATATTTTGACAAAGATTTCTTCCCTAAAAACAATTCATTGAAACATCTTTCAATATCAAACAATCAATTAGGAGCTTATTTTGAGTATGATACGAAAACTTTTATATTTGCTGCAACAAAGAAACTTATTGTGCTTGATATTTCAAGTAATTGTATTTCAGAAGTTGAAAATGATTATTTTAGAAACTTGTTCAAACTTCAAGTACTGGACATTTCTGAAAATAAACTTCAGATAATAAACATCAGCTTTTCACACATGACTGAACTCAGATTTCTAGACCTAAGTAGTAATTCAATAACAACGATAAGTAAACAGTCACGAGACGACCTTGACCTTATTGCAGCTCACCATCAAGTTTACCTTGATTTGACCTCTAACCCTTTACCTTGTACATGTGAAGGACTAGAGCTGATGAAATGGATGGCTTTTACCAATGTTTATCTTTTGAACCACGACTTTCTCGTATGTAGAAATGAGTTCCGCGACGAACTTGAAATAGGAAATATCGTCCAACGCGTGGAAACACTACAACGTCAATGTGCCTCAAAAACTGTCATAATTCTCACATGCGCCTTTTCTATTATTGGATTCGGTATTTTGTTGATCGCTTCAATGATGTATCGATACCGCTGGAAGCTGAGATATTTACGGAGCATAGCGCTAGTTAAGCTGCTTGGCACTAGACCCGGTGCTGCTAATAACATGATCGGGTATCGATTCGATGCTTACATCCTATACACAGACGATACACGGAGATTTGTGTTGCGTGACTGTGTTCGTGAGCTGGAAGAGAAAAGAGGTCACCGACTGTGTATCGAGGAGAGAGATTTTCTACCGGGTATCTACAACGTGTCCCAAATTGTCAGTAGCGTGCAGAACAGTACCAAGACGGTTGCTATGGTAACACCGGAGTTTTACGAAGGGGAGTATTCCGAGTATGGTGTCAAGATGGCGCTGATTGAAGAAATCTTTATGCGCCGTGCTGTCCTCTTCCTGTGTGTGTGTGAACCAACCGATGACAAGGATTTATCACATGACCTACTTACCGCCATGAAACAAAACAACTATATTGAATACCCGCCAAGAGATAACTTAACGGATGAAATAATTGAAGAATTTTGGAATCAGTTCTCACGGGCTATTGGAAGAAATGAACGGGAAGAGATTTGATTTCTTTATTATAGCAAAATGAAACAGTAGTTGAAATGTTCATGAGACATTGAGTTTAATGTCGCCTCTTTAAAAGTGATCAATATCAGAAGTGTTAAGTCGGTTAATTAAGTTTTAAGTGTTTTTTTTTGTTCCTTCTTATACAAAATAATTGTTTTCCCTTGTTACTTATTTGTATTTTTAAAATTAAAAAATTTTTAAATATAAGAAAAGCAATGATAGAAATAAAGATTTTTAAAAAAAATTCAGTGTTGTATAATGTAGAAGGAGCTTTAAAATGTTTATTGACTCTATAACAATTAATTACTTTACAAAATTAAGCAAACAATATAAAACAGCTTTAGACAAAATTTATTATAATTGATTGAGACTAAAAATATCCATTTAAAATATTCATTTGTAATGTTTTCAATTTTTCCCTGAGAATATTTTAGTCCTGGTGGATGTTATTTTATTATATTATAAATTCATAAAAATATCACCAGAAATTTAACTAAGGTGTGCAAGTTTCAATTATAAACTTGCTAATGTTTTATCCTTTAACTTACAATGTCTCGACTTTACATCGATTAATAAACATCACCCATTTGTATTTTTTTAGTTGTTATGTTGCCTTTGTTTTTGTATAAGACTGATGGCAAATAATGAATAACACTTTCATAATGAAAACACAATTTAAAAAATGTCCGAAAATTATTCTCTAAATCCCTTTTATTGACGTTAAGAAACTCAATTCTGATTCAATTGAAAACAACTGAAAAAGAAAATACGACTTTTGTTTTTGATTTGGGTTAAAAAAAATCATCAATTGAATAATTTAAAAGTAGAAAGAAGTTTATCTTTATCAATATCCTTAGCGTACCAAGATTATTTCATTGTCTACAGATCAAAATATACTACAAAGTTATGTCTAATTAGTGAAGTTTACTATCTGATTAAAAGAGGAGCTGATTTAAAGCTTTTTCAATACTAATCGAAAACTTTACAGAGATAATCTTTTTATAGACCAAGTATCTTCAGTTTCATGAATATTTGACAAATCATATACATTTTCTCAAACTGTTAAATAAATGTAAAATTGACTTGGTTTATATTAAAGAAGCCCTTTTCCTTTTCAATAATAATAAAAATAAAAACGTGTTTATGTATGATCCCACTATATATATTTAGAGCTGTATATTTGCCTATGACTTTTTAAAATTTCATTTTATTCTTTAACTTAACAATTTACCCCATTTTAAATAATCTTTTACCCTTAAATTAATCATGTGTTTCTTGTATATTTCTTAACGCTCTAGAGCACATAAAAGTTTGCTTGTTTTTTATGAATATTATAATATTATTATTTGAATGTTAACATATGTGTTAGATCTATCATTTATTTAAATAAAAAAAAACTTTTCAAAAACAAAATATTGTATTGACTGACTGTGTCGAAATCAATCTGCTGCGCACGAAAACATTCTTAAAGAGTATAAATAAATAGATTTATCTTTACCTCGAGCTTCTAAGCTTTCACAAATAACTAAAAATTTGTTGTTTGTAGATTAAATGCAAAGTGCCTACAATTGATCCATTAATACTATTTTATAACTATAATAAAATATTTTGCCTATAACAGATTACAAAAATTTCAACAAGATAATAAAATATAGTGCCTGTAATAGAGCAATTTAGAAAAGTTCTACTAGAAATTAATTTGAAAAGATTGTATGACTCTAGTGTTCCTTAAGAATGTGTGGTAAACAAATATGACAAATTGACCCGACCACATCATAGATGCAAGCTAACAGACCTTGGAGTGGAATGCCAACGACAAACGTACAATTGCAATAACTATCGTAGAGTAAATGGTACCCTTATATATGGTTTTAGAAAAAAATCTGCCTTTCCCATAGTTGAATGAATTCAGCAAAGATTTCCAGAGATCTTGGAAGAAAAATGTAATGCAAGCACGGCGCTCTGAAAGAGTTGATGATATGCTTATTCTATCCGGTAGCCCAATAAAGTCGGATATTTCCTCGGTTATTGAAGAAACATGGCAACACACTGGTCACAATATTGGTTAGAATTTTGGGCGGCCAGCTCGACATTCTCATTGACACTGAACAATGTTCAGTTTGAAATCTTCATTTTACCATTTTATAACACTAGCTGATATACCCGGCATCTTGTGGGACTGTATTGCGGTTCTCACTTTTCAAAACGTTTTTGTAACTAAATGATATATCAGAACAGTCTAGTGACAATTAATGCATTACAAAAAAACTTAGGTGAATTATTAATAAAATGGGAAGCTCACTGGAGTATATCTTTCCACCCAGAAAAGTGTCAACTTGTAAGAAAACCAAAGAAAAACCAATCCAAATATTTCATTCATGAAAAAGAACTAACCCAAACTAAAGATGCAAAATACTTAGGAGTCATAATAAATAAGAAGCTATCATGAAATCCTCATTTTATGAAGTTATTAAAAATAAAAAAAAACCTTAGGTCTTATAAAAAGAAACTTGTACAAATGTAATTAAGATATAAAACTAAAATGCTACCTCACCCTGGTGAGACCTATATACTAGAATATGCATCTTCTGTATGGGACCCACCCACCGAAGAAAACATTAATAAATTAGATCAATTTAAAAAAAAGAGCTGCCAGATTCATTACCGGAGAATATTAAAAACTGACAAGAGAAACACCATTAGTTAAATCATTAAGCCTTGAAACACTAGAGGGTAGAAGAACCAAGAGTAAAGTAGTTATTTTAAATAAAGCGATTAATTCTCTTTTAGAAATACAACACAGAAATAACTTAATACAACCTTCAGATAGAAATAAGGATGAAAACACCTTTCTTATTCCGTATGCAAGAACAAACACATACGAGTTTTCGTTCTTCGCGTCCGGAATTCGGGCGTGAATTATGTTGCTTAAAGAAACCAGGAAAGGCAACACTCTATCATAACTTAGATATGAGAATGCATGACCAAACACAAACCATAGATAAACGTAGGGCGCAATAATCTTCTGTATAAAAATAAAACAACTACATTGAATACCCGCCAAGAGATGACGCAACGAACTCAGTTATCACGAGCTATAGGAAGAAATGAACAGGAAGATATTTGATTTCTTATTAATTATTTTTTCCTGATCATATTTTCTTCCCTGTGGATTTTTAAAAATCTAATCATTTACAATTATAAGGTATAAAAAATCACGATAAATATTGTTAATGTGAACCTGATTCAATTGTAACATGTCTGTCGTTATCACTCTCTCAGACTTTCGTGGTCCTGCGGAAAAACAAAAGTAAAAAATGTCCCACTTTCCGGATGCTGTGGAGCTGAAATTTTTCCCATAGGCTTTTGTAACATAATTATGCATTCTCTCAAAATTTCAGGTCCATCGAATGTACCGTAATTGAATTAATGCATTTTTAGTTTACATCTTTGTATCTCTGTGTAACATATAAATTCTTGTGCTAGACCAGGGGTCTCCAAACTACTGCCCGCGGGCCAGATGCGGCCCACGAGGCCTTTTCATCCGGCCCTTGGAGACCTTTTAGTCTTCAAAAAAGATACTTTTTACGTATAGTTTACAACAAAGCTGTGTGCAGTCGGCTCCCCAGGTGCCTTTTGACATTTAAGACGGAACTCCGGCAAAAACCTTTGGAGACCACTGTGTCAGACTGTGGCGCAGTGCGCATTCTATTGAACACACTTTTTACTATATATTCCCGATCTGTAAATGTTTATTCTAGTCTGTAGCGCAACGCGCAATTTAATAGTCGCTTTAATTAAGGGAATGAGTAACCCGTTTAGGACTAAAACACAATTTAAAAATTCCTTAATATTTTATAAATCGGCATTAACAAAATCAATGGTATATCAAATGCAAACAACAACAAAAAGTATTGCGTATTAATGATAGCACGATAAATGATTGACTAATCAATGATTGACTAATACGAAAGTATAAGTTAAACTTTATCAATTTTTGTTGATGTACTAAGATTATGTCAACGTTGACAGATCAAGACATACTGCAAAGAAATGTCCTATTAGTCAAGTTTACACTATGATTAAATGAGAAGCTGATCACAGATTTTTTCAAGACGAATTGAACATTTGTTCATTTTAATTATGATCATATTTAGTATATTAGCTACATTTGTTGAGACCATGTCACAGAATGGGAAATAAAATCTTAAACGTTTACTAAACGAGAATCAGGGCCCCGCCCGAAGAAATGAACATTAAAGATTCAATTCACAATATAATTTTAAAATGGGCTATTAAGGTCATCATACACCACGTTTGGTTAAAATCCATTCATTTTCCCAGTCGTTAACGCTTAAACAATTTGTACGCATTTCATACAGGCAAAAACAACATTAAGCCCCCACCCCCAGGCCCAACCTGGGCAAGAGATTATCTTTAAAATACCCGTTTATTTCAATCTATATCATGAATATATATATATATATATA
>MUZC01000950.1:0-32545 GCA_002072015.1 Radix auricularia
TGTGCCTACCCCGTAGCGTAGCACGGGTATTTTGCTCGTATATATATATTAGGGCTGAGGAAATTACCGATTAATATCTCGATTAATCGGTAAATTATTTTATTGATTAAAATTATTTTAATCGATAAAATAGTGATTAAAATAAAAGAAATGTTCGTTTTAAAAAAAAAAATCGATTTATTAATAAATATTTAATAACAGTTTTTATTTATTTTTAAACCTACAAACTTCTCCACTAAATGACGCTGGAAAGCCAAGGCTTAAAAATAACCTGTTTTATAAGGACAATGATATATATAAAACATTGTTTTTAATTATTTAACAATAACAAAATTTAAATTCATACATTTTATATTGAACTACTTATATTTAAAATATATCTCCTAACGACATTATAAAAATACATCTTTTAAATTAAATTAAATTAAATACTTAAGTTATGGGCATTTTGATATATGCCATAAAATTGCACAAAAATGTGAAGGAAAACAACCGTAGTGCAAATGGTGTCCATTTAGACTTAGAAAAAGAAACATAACCTTTGAACCACTTGAGCTTGCGATAAAAAGATGATTTAAAAAAAATCTTTTTGTTAATCGTTAAACAATTTCTATATGGCTGAATTACTTTTATATTTTAGAAATAATTCGAAATTTGCATTCAAGTGCCTAAACTTTAATACGTTATTTAACTTATTTTCATTAACTATGTTTTGGAAATAACTTAATAAAAATATCAATTGCCTGTTTTTATTACTTCCCTTGAAATTTTCAGTTTAATGACGTCATACATCTTTATTTCTAGCCTTAACAATATTATCGATTAATTAATGGGTAATTTTTCAAAAGTTGACGATTAAATTTAATTTAATCGATAACAGCCCTAATNTATATATATATATATATATATATATATATATATTATATATATAGCTCACAGTGTCACCCGGCGCGGTAGCACATGGTGTCACCCCTCATGACTTAACCCATAGAACTCCTCCGAGTCTTCCAGTGCTGAATAACGGGAACATACAAAACATACATTTTGGTGTCACCCCGGGCGGCCCGCCCCCCACCGCACCCTTTAGTGACGCCACTGGTCAACATAAATTGTTATGATTCTGCTGAAGAGTCTTTGAACTGGCAAGTTTCTTTGAATCTTGTTGGTAACTGTAGTCACAGCTGGAGTGAGAAGTTTTGTCATTATAAGGTCGTTTAACATGCGATGGCATTAACAGACTCAGTTGAAGTGATAACTATTTTATCATTTTGTCAAGAAATGAACTTTAAAATTTTATGACCACATGCACGTAGTCTATTATGTTTTCTGGTGCTAGGGTCAATGGTAATATTTTATACGGTATTAAAAGCGAATAGTCAAATATTCTCAAAGTTTGATGTTTGTTTGGCACAAAAAGGAACTCAATTACTTTAATCCACGTCTGTTATTGTCTTATCCTTAGATCTTTCAGAGGTTTTGTGAATTGAAAGAAAAATCGATATTTATATAATCGTTTAGGTCCTAGAAGTCCAAATCTTATTTTAACAGGCTGGATCACAACAGGGACCCCAACTGCCGCCATTGCAGCCAAACCTCTGAGACGATCACACACTTGTTGACGTCATGTCCCGTGCTTGACATAGCCGGGGAGGTTAGGGGGGCAGGGGAGTCCTACGTTCAGACAATGTTGTATGGCACTGCCCAACAGATGGAGCAGATTGCCCAAGTAATAGCCAAGGCCTTAAGAGAGTAGATCTCAGGCCCAAAGAATATGTGTTTAGTTTAGGTCCTAGAAGTAATCGAAGAGGAAAACTATTTGTAAAATTATTTTATCTCCCTTAAACTTAGACCAACAATTTTCTTTGAGTCTTGATTAAAAAAAGTATTTTTTTCCATCTTCTTATTATCAAAATAATTTTTTTTAGCTTTATAAAATTAATTTCTAAATCTTCTTAACTTCAAAGTAATTTTTTTAGCTTTATAAAATTAATTTCTCCATCTATCTTATTATCAAATGAATATTAGCTTTATAGAATTATACATTTGAGTTAGCGCGCCATTTATTTCATTTAGTATATATATCCTTCAGATCGGTAAGAATTTCATATGTCATTTACTAAATTTGGTACATATATTAGGGTTTTTTAAAAATCAAATAATAACTATTTATTTCAAAAGAGATTTTTAAAAAAGCTTTAATTAAAGTTAAAGACAACATTAAATTTAGATCTAAACGCCCTCTGAACTAAAGAAAAATTATTTTAAAAAATTTAAAATTCATTACCTACTGAAGACGCTGCAAGCAGCCAAAGAAGAAGTATTTAATATTTTTTTTTGCAACATTTAAAAAAATCCTTTATATTAACTTGTGCCTGAGCCCGTGCGACCGACCGTGCGCGCGTGCTTGCTTGTCGAAAAAACTTTGAATCGATTTTAACCCATTTTCTCGTAAGCTAGCGAGCTGAAATTTGGCAAGCAGACTCATGCTAATGATAAAAATGATGTATCAAAATTTCAGATCGATCGAATGGACAGTAATTGAATTATTGAATTTTAAAATTATTTTTAAAAAAAATCTCTTTGTATCATGTTAATTTTTTAGATAGAGTGTTGTGGTGCATATCATGTTCAACAACCTTTCATGTCGCGCAATAAGGTGCGCATTACATAGACATTACTGTTTAAAAATATATTCACGATCGGTGCACATTATATTAAACATGTTTAACGAGATATAACTAGAATTGTGTATTTTCGGATTGTTTTCCCCTGCGTATTATAATGAACATCCTTATAGTTATGTCTCGTATATAAAGGATTTATAGTGAAAAACTTGGTTTCTTACGTTTTTTTTAAAAAAAAATAAATTATTATTTTTGTGAGTGAAAATCTTCCAATTCTAAAACATAAAAGTATACAACAAAATTGAAATCTCCAAGCTCTGTGAGAAAAACAAGAATTAAAAAAAAAAACTCTAGAAAGAAAATGGAAATGAATAGGACACAGGAAAGAAAACAACAATAAAGCAAGACAAGCAATATAATGGAATTCATAAGGCAAACGTAAGGCGAAGAAGACGACACAAGAAGACATGAAGACGTAGTGGGTTGGATAAGCTAGAGATAAAAGGAAAGAGTTGAAAACACTGACAAGAGACTGCGTAAATTGGAAGCTTTGACTGAAGGCCAGTGGCGTCATTAGGGGGGTGCGGTGGGGGCGGGTCGCCCCGGGTGACACAATTTGGGGAGTGACACCAAAAATGTAAAATTCTGTATGTTCCCGGTATTAGGCATTTGAAAACTCGTCGGAGTTCTATGGGTTAGGTCATGAAGGGGTGACATCATGAGCTACCGCCCCGGGTGACACCAAAACTAGTGACGCCTCTGACTAAGGCCCTAATTAAAAGCTTTAAGAGAACTTAGTAATAAAAAAGAATTAATAGATAGTTTTAGTCTTGAGAGATTAGGATACGGGAACTGGGTTTCACATGTTTACAAACTTGCAAATAAATCCGCCTCAAACAACATCCACAGGGCAAGTTTTTCTGAGTCTGGACTCCCCAACCGTCCACCCTCCCCCTTTCCCAGTAAAAACGAATCTATTTATTGGACATAACAAGCCACACATGCGACAAAATTTACAAAAATAAAAGACAAGAAACAATTTTGAGAAAATCCGCCTTTTGAAGTCATAAGTCAACACTACTCTCCAACACGAGGTCTCTTTGGTTCAGTGCCGCAGAGTTACGCACCCCTTGACGTCTACAAACTGACATTAATTATAATTACTCAGCAAGTGAGAAACAAGCAAACTGTTTCATTACATCCAAACTTCACACGTTATAAAACGTCAATGAACGACACATCGAGTCCTATAATTTGTGTTCAAAATAAACAAACAGCATGCCCCATGTTGTCACGGTGAGTTAAGGGGTGGGGCCATATTGCTAAAAGCCATTCGTTATTTGCATCAATGAACGGTGGTGAGCTAGGGGGGCAATAAAACACGAGTCCCAAAAAAATGCCCCCAGGCCTCGAGGTTCTACGTGGGCCAACTGACTTAATGCTACACCCTAAGACTGACAAAATGTTAACTTTGTGGCTAAGACTGACTAAATGTTAACTTTGTGGCTAAGACCAGTGGCGGATTTAGCTTCGTCTGCGTGGGGGGGGGGGCAGGAGAATTTTAGGGGGCGCCGCAAATTTTTTACTAATATCAGAGCATTGGGTAAATACTAGGGCTGTTAACGATTAATTTAAATTTAATTGTTAACTTTTGAAAAATTAACGATTAATTAATCGTTAATTTCGATTAAAGCAAAAAAATTAAATTTATGATGTCATAAGTAACATTCATTTCACGTTCTTGTTGAACATCTAAATAACACTGGTATGTCTCCTTTATATATCTACTTTTCACCAACTACGCAAAACGACAAGTGTGTTGACATTATTTGGTTCAAGTGATGAGCTGATCTAATTGACAATATAACCAACCGAGCTGAATAATCATTGACATGGAACAGAGAAAACTCAAACTGGTATGCTCAAAACGGTTTTGGCAAGGAATGACATTATCGGATATCAGTGTTCATTAATTTTCCACCATTGTACAGGATTAATGGATTCAAGAACTTTTATCTCCATTTTGTGAGGCAGTAATTCATCAGAGCTGTCGTCATTTCTGTCTCAGAGTCAAACTCCATTACTGCCATTACCAAAATGTTCCTGTAATTGTCAGGAAATTATTTATCAGCCGCTATTTTTTAAAATGTTTTATTTTTTTCTATTTTTTTTGTTGACTTTTTGACATCCAATTACTTTTACGTGATGGGTCGATTAATGGTTAAAAATAATTTAATCCTTAAAATTTTTAAAGATTAGTCGAGAAATTAATCGTTAATATCCGCAGCCGTTTTCGATACTAATTATTAGCCTACTAATTGAGTAAATTTTCCAAATTAACAAACAAATCAAACAGAAGAAACAATATAAACAGATATGTTTTCAAAATAGTAACGTGGTGGTCGAGAGGTAGCGCTCTCGACTGTCACACTGATGGTCACGAGTTCGAATCCACACGAAAGTGAGGATTTGTTCTCGGGGCCTGAGGAGTCCCCGAGTCACCCAGCTCCGAATGGGTACCTAACTAGACAATAGTTAGGCGGCTGGGGTAATGCGTGGAACCCCTATAGCCGTGGCCTGTGACCGCTGCATCACTTGCCAACAGATCATCTCTCATGGTCTGTGGACGCAATTATCTTCTGCATAGAAGGAGCGTCTGTATATCTAAGATAAGATAACGTGTATTTATTTCAATAGTATATTTATTGATCTAAGAAAGAAACTTAGTTTATGCGAATTTATATAGAGCCCTGGGCCTTATTTAAATTACTTTCTAAGTGAAGCCAAACGATTTATCGTCAATTTAAAGCCAACGTTCTCACCTAGATCGCGTACATTTGAAATTAATACTAATCCAGACAGACGTTCGTTTGTCATTGTTGAGCGCAAATAATTTTTAATGATTTTCAATCATTGCTAACAGGAAGATTCAAGTAAATTTTTATAGAATATTGACAAACTAGAGAAACATAATGCTATTTATTTTTCAATCAATAATGGTTGAAAATTTAAATTGTAGCTCACTACATAGTGATGGACGTTGTGATGCATGCAAATTTTTGAAGGTATAATATTCAAGATTGCTTCTTCTAGGTTAATATGTTTGTAAATTTTGCATAAACTTCGAAGAGGATCTGTATTTTCTTCCAACATTTGTGATGGATCAATACAATAGAAATAAATAGCTGTGCCCCTAAAGTCATTAAATCGATCATCTATTTATTTTAGAAGTGTATCCAAGATAGTGAAGTACGTTCCAGATTTAAAACTGTTAGTTGTATCATTAGCCCTTTCATCTCTACTAAGTTCACCTGCCCTACTTTTATTTTCTGCAATTCGCGTTTCGTTAAATTTTGGTTTTAACATCTACTTTGGAACAATTTTCGTTAATAAATGATTAGACATCTACTTTCAGAATTTTAAAAAGCTTGATCACTTCTCATTTCAACAAACTTATTTCTTCCAACATCGATTAATCGTTTTGCAATTGCAATGTCAATACTCTTGAGCTGCAAGTGGTTTGAAATCATGAAAATATCAACCAACTTTTGTATAAATAGCATCCGAAAAAACAAAAGAATATTTTGTTATTAAAGCAGATAGTCCCTCAGCTTCTGCTCTGACACTTCCTTTATGTTATGTAGATGGCCTTGAATTTATATCTTCTAAAGTGGCTAGAACAGCAGAGAATGATCCAACAACTGCATCAACTGCAATGCTTACGGCCTACGGCTTGCCCATCTCTTATCAAAAAGTCATTTCAGAGTATCTACTGTTAATTCATATTGAGATTTATGATTTTTTAAAGAGTTTGTAGACGTGGTAAACTAGACGCAAAGAATGCACACACCCTTTCAGCTATGCCAAAAACAACTGTATACATTACTGTTTACAGACATTGCTTCGATAGTGACCAAATTCAAAACATGAGCACAAAGAACATAGATGGCATTGGGTGAAAGTTTGAAGGCCACTCTTAGTTCAAGACATCACAGATGCGCCATAATATTCCTTTCCTCCTCAGATTGTGATATCAATGTCTCGCTTTTGTAATATGTAGTTCCACAACATGTCCTGATTTTGAAACTGAACGTTAAGTGACATCTTATAAATTTTAGATATATCAATGGTCTGTCTAATCGATAATTACAGAAAATACATGTGAAGTCTTAACTTCATTATCAATTACTGCTGATAATTCAGATGCAAATGAATGAATTAAATCAATTTGCGCATCATGACTTTTAAAAAGTTCATTTTTCTTTTAAACTCTAGATGACTGTCTAAAGTGGAATCATAGTTGGCTGATAAACTTAAGATTTAACAAATATTTCAAGTATTTCTATAACTAACATCACTAAAGTCTAAAGCAAGAATTTTCTCTGTGTACTCTGAATAGCAAACCTTGTTTTGCTAAAAATCAAGAAAAACGTCAGGTCTATCATTCGTTTCAATATTTCTCTATTCTTTTCCACCTAGCGACGCTCTTGACTGACCAAACCAGATTTATAGTTTTGAAATACGATATTTAGCAAGCCAATATAGTCGTATTGCAGTTTAGTGTTAATTAAAATTTTCGTGTTTAGCAATCTTTTTTTTTTTTGGCTCTAGTTACACCTTTTTAGTGTTCATGAGGGCGTCTCAGGGGGGCGCCATTTTAGACCCAACTGGAGCGCGGGGGGGGGCGACCCGCCCCCCCCTGCCCTATAGCTAAATCCGCCACTGGCTAAGACTGACTAAATGTTAACTTTGTGGCTAAGACTGACTAAATGTTAACTTTGTGGCTAAGACTGACTAAATGTTAACTTTGAATGACACTGACTAAATTTTAACTTTGGCTAAGACTGACTGAATGTTACACCTTGGTTAAGGCTGAGTAAATGTTAACTTTGACAATTAGACTTGCTCAACTCTAACATTTACTGAGACTAACCACAATTTGTTTAACGAAAACTTGTGGAAAATTCTAAATATATGGGCAGTATGAGTGTTAAAAATTCTGGTTGTATGGTCAACTCGCTGATGGTCATCTGATGAAGGCCAGCTATTGATAGCCAAAACCAACACGTGTTTAACTGCAAGGACTTGCTTCGATACAAATAGAAAGATCTGAACTGATTATATAACTACTTCCTCCACCCACCAAGGATTGGTCACACAAGAGCCATGCCAAGTCATACATGTTCTATGCCAGGTCATACAAGAGCCATTCCAAGTCATACAAGAGCCATGCCAAGTCATACAAGAGCCATGCCAAGTCATATAAGAGCCATGCCAAGTCATACAAGAGCCATGCCAAGTCACACAAAAATTAAGTTAATATTTTATTTCAGTTTGAAATTTAGAGAAGCGACGTCAGCGTGTAGGGTCACGTAAAGTTCAGTAGATCTGTAACTTACACTCCACGCAGCGTGAGGGAAGTAATTCCTAATGTTTTCAAAGGACCGAAAAAAAGTTGATTTCGCGATTACATCGACAGAGCGGGCATTATGTGCTGTGTGTTGGTTTAACTAGAGAAAATAAACATTAGTCCACCTGGCCATGGCCATTTTGAGAACCTTTGATTTGACACAGCTTTTGGCCGCCCACAATTACTGAGAGTTTGAGACCACGTGAAATATTAGTTGATAACGTTTAGAAAAAAACAACAACAAAACCATTCAATATCGTATCCCACCAGTTGCAAAAGCAAATGCATTCATCAAACACTGGTCAATATTATCATTATGCTCATTATTTTGAGACTGTGAAGGTAGCTTATATCTTTAGGGGCAGTCCATAAATTACGTCACGCGATTTTGGCAGATTTTACCCCCTTCCCCCTTTGTCACACTTCGTCACAAAACTTAGACACTCTCCATTATGATGTCACAAATCTTTGACAAGCCCCCCTTTAAATGCGGTATTTTCCATTTGAAAATTGTCATGTTTCAAATCACTTTATTGTTATTTTGATATTTATTTAGTGTGAGGCTGTACTGTCATATCTTAACACCCGTGAAACGTCATAGAATAAGTTGTAAGAATTCGAATATTTAAGTGGAACCTTCATTTAAAGTGGCGTGTTTTTACGTGACGTCACAATTCTTAAACTCCCACCCCCCCTCGTCACACATGGTCACTAATGTGTGCCCCCTCCCCCCTATGTGCGTGACGTCATATTTGGACGGTCCCTTATATGTTGTAATTAGGATATACATGTTTTACATTGAATGAACTGATGATTGTGTGTGTTATTATTTTTAGTAAGGCCCTGTGAGTTTCATTTTACTGGTAAAGTAATAAATCTTTTGAATGGAGGACATGAGATCCGGGGAGGTAATAAATGACGTGTCCAAAAATTTGAAAGTACTACTGGAAACAGTAAACAATGAGGGCTTCCCGTACATCACAGCTATTTACAGCCACATCAGGGCATGTCAGTGACCAGGGAGGGGGGAAGGGGTGACCAAAGATTGTTAGCGGACAGCACAAAGGGTGGAGAAATTAACATGATAATGAGTCCGATGGGCGTGGCTATGAAACAAAATAGCATCAGAGGCAAAATGCAATGTGAATACAGGGCTCAGCATATTCAAAATTTCATAAATATATATTTTTGTGCTATTTCATTTCTGTTAAGTGTTTGTAAAGTTTACGTTATAAATAACTTGTTTTTCTTATTTATACAGATTACATTTTAAAAAAAAATAGATTTGTGAATTTTATTTATACAGATCAAACAATAAATATATTTGTTATTCTTTTTTTATGTAGTATAATTATAAATGAACTTACAAATATGGAACAGCAGGGGGGGGGNGTTTTTTTTTTTTTAATTTTTTTTTTTTTTTTTTTTTTTTTTTTTTAATAAGGAATAACTTCTCTACAGTTATTCATAGAAACGTAATATTTACTAACTTTGTTTTAATGATCTCACTTCATTCTTTGCGAATTTCGAATAAAGGAACAGGTATTGATTATCAATAATAGTCTTTATCAAGATATTTAAAACATTCATTGTGGATAATTAAAACCAGATTCACGTACCCTAACTAAGGCTTGAGTTTTCTTGTTCTTAGGTAGGGGACACAACACTGTTGACAGATCCATTCTAATTGATTGGGATTTATTTTGCTTTGATTGTTAACAACTAATTGATTTGATGCAGTCGTTTTATGAGTGTTAGACTTAAATTTCTTTTTGCATAAAAAGTACTTGATATAATAGTAGTTAAATATTAGTACAGTATTTGTAGTAGTAGTAGTAAAAGAAGTAGCAGCAGCAGCAGCAGCAGCAGCAGCAGCAGCAGCAGTAGTAGCAGTAGCAGTAGTAGTAGTAGTAGTAGTAGTAGTAGTAGTAGTAGTAGTAGTAGTAGTAGTAGTAGTAGTAGTAGTAGTAGTAGCAGCAGCAGACATTTTATTATACTTATGCGTAATCTTTAAAAAAAAATACACACGATCCTTAATGTAAAAAAATAATTTTAAAAAATAAAATAACGACTACATGTGTACGTATCTTTACTTCACATTCTATGTGACTTTAGCCTGATTTAGTTGTTTTATCTGATTGATGGCCCTTCTGACGTTGATTCAACGTCTCCTGACCAGAATGATGATGCACTTGATAAAGATATAACCATAAATATACATGAGGAAGAGATATAAACAAACACAATAATTAATTATTTAATTCTATTTCTTTTTGTTGTGTGCAAAATATCTATTAAAATAGACTTAACGTCATTTACATTTTTTTGAAGGATTTTACGGACGAGTAATAATATGGGTGTAAAAACGTCTAAGGTCTGTCGTAAATCAGTGGGTGAGTTGGCAGCTCTGATTGAAGACTTTTACAAGGGAAACAAGAACAATAAATAAAAAAATAAACCTTCAGTTGTTTCCCATTATAATTGTGCGTTATGAAGTAAAACTAAAACGAGAAAAAGCCCTCTGTAAATAACGGCGACCAATCATCGCCGTTCTTGTTTCGAGTTAGAATTATACAGGCTGTAGGCCCCACGGTTGATGAACCAAAAATTGACTTGCATTAAATTTAAAGCTGACTTTTAATAAAAGTATAACACGCATGAAGTAAAAATAAAATTAATAAATAGATAAAAAAAAGAAACATTTACCTTTTACCGCCCTTGCTTTGTCTATTATTCCACCTGTTAATTATCGGTCACAGCGGGCAGCAAGCCAGTGGCTGAGATTATCAGAAACAACACTTGCACTACGCTACATTCATACAGCGGCCAATATTTATATCTCTGTTTGGTGTCAGCTGCACTCTGTGTGTCTCTTGTTTTGTTTTGTGCTCAAGTGTCCCCCGTCTCCCAGATTACGTAAACTCATGCGTGTGTCCGATTGGAATACGTGTGTTCCACGCTCAGCTTGAGTTTCCTGCACGCGCGCGCGTCCGTTTAAACACAACCGTATTTAAATGCCAGGAGCGGATATATATACAGTCATCCCGACAAAGACATCAGGACTTGTTTGCTTTCTGTATCAAATATCACTTTAACACCGAAGTCCCCCCATGAACTCACGCTGGGGAGCTAAAACAATACAGGAATATTAGTAAACTTGACAGAGCTGGTATGGTTTCGCTCTTTCAGATAAAGAAAGATAATCATACATGAGGAGTGAGGGGGGGGGCGCGAGTGGATTGTGACCGGTGAACTGGAGGGGAGGGGAGGCGGGACAGAGACTCACATTCTCGACTTGGATATCAGAGCTGACAATCATGATAAGTGAGGAACCAACAAATAAGTGCTGTTGAAAAGCGGCGAGAACTTGGCGATACAGGCGGATAAATACTGCTACAACTTGAGAGTCACCGTGCTCGCCTGACGCCAAGCCAGAACAACGACCATCTTGTATTCCTCATTATGAAGATGGTGAGTAAAGCACCCATCCCCTTCCACTCCCCACTCTTATCCAGTCTATTAAAAAACAGAGAAGAAAGTGGGATGGGGGCGGGCGGAGAAGAAAGAACATGAGTTGAAATAAGCCGAGAGTCTTGGGGAGGGCGGCCAATGAAAGTAATAAGGACAACGCCCCAGATTTTACGATTACAGGCCCCCGAAGTGCTAAAGGTTGGACAAAATCACGACCATGTGGAGACGGCCACAAGTGTGGACTCCACACGTGGGTTCTTTGTCTTATAGCGTGGACCTGGCCATTTGCTGACCGCCGTCCAAGTAGTCTTTAGTCACTGCCAAACGTCGTAACAAAGATATGAGAAGAATTAACTGCCCTGCCTTCCCAACATCCCAAACCTGCCCATAACATACCCAAACCTTCCCATACATAACATACCCAAACCTGCCCATAACATATCCAAACCTGCCCATAACATACCCAAACCTTCCCATACATAACATACCCAATCTGCCCAAAGCCAGCCCAATCTGCCCATAACATAACCAAACCTGCCCATAACATACCCAAACCTTCCCATACATAGCATACCCAATCTGCCCATAACCAGCCCAATCTGCCCATAACATACCCAATCTGCCCATAACCAGCCCAATCTGCCCATAACATAACCAAACCTGCCCATAACATACCCAAACCTTCCCATACATAACATACCCAATCTGCCCATAACCAGCCCAATCTGCCCAGAACATAACCAAACCTGCCCATAACATACCCAAACCTTCCCATACATAACATACCCAATCTGCCCATAACCAACCCAATCTGCCCATAACATAACCAAACCTGCCCATAACATACCCAAACCTTCCCATACATAACATACCCAATCTGCCCATAACCAGCCCAATCTGCCCATAACCAGCCCAATCTGCCCATAACCAGCCCAATCTGCCCATAACCAGCCCAATCTGCCCATAACATACCCAAACCCAGCTAAGAATTTCTGTGACAGCCAAAACTTACGAGATATTTAAATATGAATAATTTACACGATGCTAAAATATTATTTAAATTGAAATTAATAATAGTTAGCCAACTATATTGTTTTTTTTAAGAATTCCCAACAGAATAGTTTGCTATAAAGAATATATGAGCAAGAAATTCTGATATTAAAAGTTGTAGTTTTCATATGATATTTGTTAGTCTTTTGTTATATGTTTTAATTAATAAAAATAACTAATAATTAAAATCATTCTAAATCATTAAACATTCAAAGTGGAAAGTTTTTTTGTTTTGATTTTTACTGAAAGATTTCAAAGTAATTACAACGGTTCTAAAATAACAAGTTAAACCTGAGGTTTTTTAAAATCCGTTTTGAAAAGTATGTGACTTAACCCAATTGCGTGTCTAAGATGTGTCTACATCTGTCAAGTCTTTATGTTTCGAAGGACTGCCAAATGAGAAAATCGATTTAAAAAAAAAAAAGCACTTAACATTAATGATAACATGGCCAAACCTTTACCGTTTGACGCCGTGTTAATTAATGTATTTATTAATTAAAACAAATTTCATACTTGCTTGATGTTGAAAATTTTAGGACATTTACGCGTTATACCATTGGCAGACATCGAAAAACTAGTAGAAAATATTTCAGTTATTTGGATCGGATGATCCTTGTCGAACAACTATGCACGGAAAACGATTTGCTAGAAATATAATACGAGGCACTTAATGACGTCATTTTAGAAGGAAGTAAATAATAGTGTGAGACGACTGAAAGGCAATTGAGAAAATGTTCAATCACTCTTGATTTATTTCATGCCTAGGTGTCTGTGCAGTGGGGAATTCAACTGTGCAGAAGTCTTATATAAAAACGGATGGTGCAGAAGGAATCAATTAATAACGAGTCGGTTAGACGTAGAAAGAGACACAACAAAACAACGCGCGTGTCGCACGAGATCGTTATTAGCGGACTCACAAAAACACCAAAAATAATTTAAATCAAAAAATTACCTTATCCAAACAGATACTGACCAGTCTGTTAGATTGTGACTTTTAATCTATGAGTTTCTAGCTTTCTGCTTGTTTCATTCTAAGTTTTTGCTTATTCAATTCTAACTTTCTGCTTGTTTCATTCTAACTTTCTGCTTGTTTGATTCTAACTTTCTGCTAGTATGATTCTAGCTTTCTGCTTGTTTGATTCTAACTTTCTGCTTGTTTGATTCTAACTTTCTGCTTGTTTGATTCTAACTTTCTGCTTGTTTGATTCTAACTTTCTGCTTGCTTTATTCTAACTTTCTGCCTATTCAATTTTAACTTTGTGACGTACTTTAGGGGGGGGAGGGTCCAAAAGTTGTGACAGTTTGTGACAGGGGGGAGGGGGAGTTAAAAATTTAAAAAAATAGCGTGACGTACCTTATGGACGGCCCCTTATGTGTGTGTGCGTATGTGTGTATATGCATGTAGATCTGTGTCACAAAGAAATGGGGAAAAGTGTGTGTGTGTGTGTGTGTGTGTTGGGGGGGGGAACGGTTTAGACAAAGGGAGAGAAGCATAATCTTGATTATATTAGTGAAGTCAAGGGCTGATGACTGTAAGTCTAGCGCCAGCCTTCACTACACTCAAGTGTACTGGAATAACCCGAACACTCGTCGTCTGATTATCCTCACAAAGAATGTCACGTGTTAGTGACGTCACCCATCGGCTCTGATGTTTACTTTCTTTGTTGTTTTATTGTAAGTCTGAGAAGTAAGGAAGGTTACTGATTGTAGCAGGTGTAAAAATTCAAACAGACAAACTAATAAAAACACAACAACTAGATAACAAATCAACCATGTCTTGGTCCGTACATCAATAGATCCACCTATCAGTTCACTGATTCTAGCATTTTTTATATAATAGATAAAGGGCCGTCCATAAAGTACGTCCATTTGACCATTTTAAACTCACCTCTCCCCCTCTGGAGCGTGACGTACTTTATGGACGGCCCCTTATGTTTGGTATCTAATAGATTATCTAAAATTTGTGGCAAAAGAATTAGCTAAAATTGGTTGCTAATGAAATATTTGAAGTTCATCTCGCTTCTTTCAATGTCATCATCTAATCTTACTTTTTTTTCAAGTTGTTGATGACGTGGCACACGTGACATGGTGGCACACGTGACATCTTGGCACACATGACATCGTGGCACACCTGACATCGCGGCACACCTGACATTGCAGCAGCCGTTCAAAACCCCGCATTATTTTTGCCGTCATGACCGCTATAAATTGCAATATAGCAACCATCCATGAACCCCATTTAAATCTACATATTAGCTAACAAAATTCTTCCAATAACACAATATCGTAAACTTTAATACACTACAAACTTTTATTCCTTCTGTAAATGCATAAAAATATTCATAAACTAAATCTACAGTAAACTAAACATTAAAACAAAATGTCAACAATAATGAAGTAGCGTTTAGTAAGGCTATGCAGGCCCAGCATTTTTAAAGTTATATTGTCCACTCGGCGGAGGTAGTAACTATTTAATTTATTAACTTTAAATACTGACAACTTTGTAAGTCTTATTAAAATAAGTTTTTCTGCTAGGTAACGGACACTAGAAACACAAGCGAATGGAAACGGTGCGGGTTTGTAATTGGTTTCAGCAGCTACGTGGTGCGTCATTTAGCATGCCACCACATGGGGGAGGGTGGTGACAGTTTATATCACCAACCATTTACAAACCTACCGCTCCTTTCAAATTTTAAAACTTAAATCAATCCCAAATTATTTCAAACCTTTGTTTTTGTCCAAGATGAAAAAAAACAACTTTTGTTTATTTTTGCTATTACAGTGAAAATCTGTGAACAACAAAAATGTATTTTAAAAAATTCTAGATGAGGTGCTTTTTAATTATAGTGGGGATATGAGTGGAGGGGGTAGTTTAGATAAACGTCAATAGATCGTATCAACCGGTAGCTCAATTTTGTCGGTTTTTTTCAAAGACAAGTTAGCTCTCCTAACATTGTTTTATTCAAATAACCAAAACATTTCTTGCGTTAAACAATTTTTGTTTCATGATCTGAGAAAAATGGTGCATCAAAATACAATTTAGTTTGCGGACCGTATTTTATTTTAAGTTGACAGATTCTTCTTCTTACTTAAGCGTTTTCGTGTTAAACGTTTTCAAGGCAAATATTTCAAACGAACAGTTTTAAGTGGATAAATTGTTCGCGAGCCGCACAAGAGCTGCATTTTGGTCACCGTTGGTACAGACATAGCAGCCACATTTTCACGGCTACCCGAGCGCAATTTTACTACCTGGGTAATTGCACGGCGGAGGGTACCCGGGTTCCCGTTGACAGGCTTACTTACACCTGACATCGCGCAAGTCCACTCAGTAAAATTTTTAGAACTAAAGTCGATGTGATTGTGGACACAGACTCAATCAAACTTTAAACATGATCTAAGCCAAATAAAAATCAAATCTAAAAAAGCTATAAAGTTGCCGCTGGTCAGTAAAACATATCTGCGACTTACAAGTCGGATGGGAATCTTAAATACAATCTCTAATTTGTTGCTTAGAGCGAAAAATTAATCTACCCATAACTCCAATTTTGATTTAAATATCAGGATGCCACAAAAACGACTTGTTTGTGAACATAGGAATAAAATACAAGATCTAGGTAGGTATTCTTAACATCTTCTTTAAATGTTACAAACGCTTATTTCAGAAAAAAAGTCGATCATTGCGTCCTACGCTCAACCATGTGCATTGTTTATGTTGAATGTTCGTGGTGTCTTGGTTTTCCTGGTTTGTAGAGACACCCTAATCCACTCCCTAATGTAAGACACGAGAGAGGAGCATTTGGATGTGTATGAAAAAGAGAAGTGTTGTAGGTCTTTGTCTATCTACATGTTCTAGTATAATAATTTTTCAAGTTATTATTTGTTGCTCTATGAATCAATACTATGTTGTTCTTCTGACCTCTAGATTTTAGATCTAGTGATTTCACCAATGGAAGTTGTAAATATTCACGGGTGTTGAATCTTGCGGTTATTTTTCTCTATGATGTTATCCAAATGACAAACAGAATATAAAATAAAAATAGAAAAACCTAAAATTTTGGAATAAATATAAAATAATAAACTTACACCAAGAATCTACACAATGTATGAGTATATGCATAGCTAAGTAAAAGTTGTTTAGAAATTCATAAATTTAACATATAAGCTATAATTAATGAATATATGCCATTTATATCGGTGAAAAAAAAAAATAAATACTGTTTTAAAAACTACCGTAAATACCCGTTCCAAAGCAGACCCTTTTTGGACAAAATCTAGGGGAAAATGTTGGGGGGGGGGGGTGGCTTACGAGCGGGTCATAAGTGATTTCTGCATGTACCTTGAATATCGATGTTGTTATTGTAGATCATCAAAATCCTTTCAACTTTCTACAAGATTTGATTGCTCAAGCAGAAGCTATAAAATGTTAAAATGTTATTAAATATCTGCACTTACCTTATTTATTTATTTTATTTATTTTTGTGAATGTTTTAATAAATTGTTTTACAAACTTTGTTTTCAACAAAGAATTTTAATGTACGCGCTTTCGCCATTGTTTACCCCAAAATATATAAAAAAATATCGGTAACTCTTGCCTATCAAAGGTCACAAAGTAGTGCAAAGTAAACAATAATAATGACAGATTTAGCTTGTAGTTTTTAAAAAATCATGTTAAGCCTGGTCCCTTTTGGAACTCAGGACGTGTTAGCGCATTTTCGTATTATGTATCAGTACTTATGTTAGATATCAGCATTATGTAGTTATCAGTAATTGTGTTTAGATTTTAGACATATTTTTATGAATTTTCTTGTGTAATGAATATACTTGACATTTTTTTAAATTTAAAAGTCATTTCTTTACATTTTAAAAATTTTTATTTTCTCTTTAATCTAACTACAAGTCAGCACAAATGATGACGTAAAACTCTCTAAACTTTTACACATATTCTAATGACGTCAAAAAAAAAACAAACAACTAATTCTTTTGCATGCTTTCGTACCACTCTTTAATGCTTGAAAAATTATGTATTCGACTTCCGGCAATGGCGGCCGTTCCCTGCGCCAGTGTTACCTCTCGATTCGCAAAGTTTTTGGTAGTTTTAACGGGGTTTTTTAACGGATCGAGTAACTGAGTGTTGATGCACAAATGGCAGGTCAGGACATACAAAAAACATATATACATCATGGGTCTAGGACTTATGGATGCTGTGATCAAGGGTGATGACGGACGGACGGACGGACAAAACGGGTGCAATAGCGCATTCGACATCTCGAAAATGCGCTAAAAATGTGTGCCATTTAGTTTACGCAGTCCTATTATTTTTGGGGGTCTGCTTTCGAGCGGGGCTACACACTTTTAATACTTTTCACTTCCAAAAGAGGGGCGGGGGTTGGCCTATGAATGAACGGGCAATATAACGAGTATATACGGTAAATTAAAGAAATAATTCGTAACAAAATGAATTAAAAAAATAAATTTCTATAGTCAAGAGAATCTATAAAAATATTTGAAAATTTAGAAAAAAAACAGCACAAAACCTTAGCTGAAATTTTCTGGACGAATATTTCAGTAACCTTTGTAATTTCTAACCGTGAATCGGAATATGAATAAGATGTTATGGCTTATGGCAGAAATTCTAACCGGAAATAACCTTTGACTTTATGACCGTTATCAGGAATAACGATGTGGCCAATGATAAACAGTTTTTGAACCCCTTGCCGCAATGACAAAGCATTCCGGTAATTCGCGTCTGACATCCACGGTAGCGTCTATAAGCTAAGTGTCACCGACACTCAAGGCTTATAGCGTGTTAGGTGTCTCATTACAATAGGTCAAGAGGTCAGCTCCTGTCGACCAATCACAAACGCCATAGTGGCAGCGTCACACTGAGAACGCGCAGAAGTCCCAGCCATTACACCGGATTAGATCGAGTTGCAAGGTTTTCTTAGTGCTTTCATTTAGACGGGAACAAGAATTCTCTCCTTTGTCTCGGTACTGCACAAAGACTTTGTTTTTTATTCCTTGTCCTTGAAATGATAAGAAGCTCGACGCCCGATAAAGTTGTCAAGTAGACTCAAAAGACTAAAACAGTAGACCTAATGTGGGAAAAATACTGGAAGTATACGGTTCTGTGAACTGACACAATCTAAACGCTCCGACAACCTACTGGGTAAATCTAGTTTATTTTCGAGGTAGTGGTCAAGTAATGGCGGCCAGAAATACCCCCCTCCCCACCCGAACTCTAAACTTGCAAAGGCATTGACTAAACTTACTGGACGAAAATTAATTATAAATATAATTTCTAGCCCGGGGCCGCCTTTGACGCTGCCAACTTCAATCCCTGGGCTACAGATGAGGCCGTTAACTTCCAGCCAGGGGCCGCCCATGAAGCTGACAACTTCCAGGCCGGGGCCACCCATGAGGCAGTTAACTTCCAGGCCGGGGCCGCCCATGAGGCAGTTAACTTCCAGGCTGGGGCCGCCCATGAGGCTGACAACTTCCAGCCATGGGCCGCCCATGAGGCTGACAACTACAAGGCTGGGGCCGCCCATGAGGCAGTTAACTTCCAGGCTGGGGCCGCCCATGAGGCTGACAACTTCCAGCCATGGGCCGCCCATGAGGCTGACAACTACCAGCAAGGGCCGCCCATGATGCTGACAACTTCCAGGCCGGGGCCACCCATGAGGCTGACAACTTCAAGCCAGGGGCCGCCCATGAGGCTGACAACTTCCAGCCAGGGGCCGCCCATGAGGCTGACAACTTCCAGGCCGGGGCCGCCCATGAGGCTGACAACTTCCAGGCCGGGGCCGCCCATGAGGCTGACAACTTCCAGGCCGGGGCCGCCCATGAGGCTGCTGACTTCCTGCAAGTCTTTGTGGTTTATCCTGGTCGTCTTAACGTCACATCGCTCAAGATTTGACCCGACAATTAACCCCAACCTCAAACTACGCTCACGAAGCAGACGTAATTATTGGTAGACACCTGAAACGTCACTTCCGACCTATTTATAGCTTGCGGATATTTATAGCTGAGCCCTGCCACTCTTTGGAGTACATTTTTTTAATGTAATGATCTATTGCCTTTAAATATTTTGCATAATTTATGTATTCTAATTTCTTTTTTGTTTTAAAGTAATTAAGCAATGTCCATGGACTCATTTCAAAATCTTTGCCTGGGAAATGATCGATTTAAACACTAGAGTCTACTCCCCTCCACCCAAAAATAGTGTAATCCCCCCACACCCCACATTTTTTTTTCAAAATCGTAAAATTTTCATTCTCATATTCAACTTAAAAATATAAATATCTTAAAATTCATCTCCTTTATCTTGGAGCGTTAAGCCCACCCCCTTCCACAGTCCCAAGAGGTGGCAACTAATAGAACTTCTGAGGTAATAGCCCCTCCTCT
This sequence comes from Radix auricularia, assembly GCA_002072015.1. NCBI lineage: Eukaryota > Metazoa > Mollusca > Gastropoda > Lymnaeidae > Radix > Radix auricularia. The sequence continues at coordinate 19,960 of MUZC01000950.1, forward strand.
CCCTAGGTCTCTAGATGTATCAGCTTACAGAACCTCTGAAGTAATAAGTTCCCCTTTAAAGAAGTGGTCATTAATAGATCAACTGAAGTAATAGGTTCCCCATCTAAAGAAGTGGTCATTAATAGATCAACTGAGGTAATAGGTTCCCCGCCCAAAGAAGTGGTCATTAATAGATCAACTGAGGTAATAGGTTCCCCGCCTAAAGAAGTGGTCATTAATAGATCAACTGAGATAATAGGTTCCCCGTCTAAAGAAGTGGTCATTAATAGATCAACTGAGGTAATAGGTTCCCCGCCTAAAGAAGTGGTCATTAATAGATCAACTGAGGTAATAGGTTCCCCATCTAAAGAAGTGGTCATTAATAGATCAACTGAGGTAATAGGTTCCCCGTCTAAAGAAGTGGTCATTAATAGATCAACTGAAGTAATAGGTTCCCCATCTAAAGAAGCGGCCAATATTACAACCTCTGAGGTATTAGGTCCCTCGTCTCAAGAGGTGGCCACTTTAAGAACCTAGTGGCGTCATTAGGGGGTGCGGTGGGGGTGGGCCGCCCGGGGTGACACCATCAGGGGGTGTGACACCAAAATCTAAAACTTTACTCTGTTCAAATTTATGTGAAACAAAAGAGACGACATTCTCATCTGAGCTCTTTTGTTGTGTGCTATTTGACGGGTCACCGTCACGATATTAATTAGTAAGTTACACTAGCTGTGGCGTCACTAGGGGGTGCGAGGGGTGCGGACCGCACCGCGTGACACCATCACAAGGGGTGACACCCAATGTTCCCTTTAAGCTTCGCGACCGTGCAGATATCTGACCAACGCCGCGCAGCTGTTTAGAATTACCATGCAATAAATTTTTTAAAATATTGTGCAAAAAATGAAATAGTGCTGAGGTACTTTGCACATGAATTTTTTATAAAACTTTGCACATGGGCAACGAATCTTAGAGGGAACATTGGTGACATTAAAATGTAAAATCTGTATGTAACCGTTATTTGGAACTAAACTAAACACATATTCTGGAGGCCTGAGTTTAATCTCTTAAGGCCTTGGCTAATACATGGGAAACCTGCTCCATCTGCGCCATACAACATTGTCTTCATGTGGGACTCTTTTGCCTCCCGTACCTCCCCGGCTATGTCTAGCAGGGGACATGACGTCAGCAGGTGTGTGACCGTCCCAGAGGCTTGGCTGCAATGACGGCAGTTCGAGTACCTGTTGTGGTCTAGCCGGTTAAAGTAAGAGTGGCGTAGTGAAAAGGTTTCGACTCAACAGTCTAGTTCCCAGGGCAAAGGTAAGTGTATGGCGACATGAAGTCACCGGGACAAGGTAATATACCGAGCCCATTTCATTCATAATTACGGTTATTTGGAACTGGAAGGCTCGAGAAGGTTTCTATGGGTTAAGTAGTGACAGGGTGACACCATGAGCTACCACCCCGCGTGACACCATGAGCTACCGCCAGGATGACACCATGAGCTACCGCCCCGGGTGACACCATGAGCTACCACCCCGGGTGACACCATGAGCTACCGCCAGGATGACACCATGAACTACCGCCCCGGGTGACACCATGAGCTACCGCCCCGGGTGACACCATGAGCTACCGCCAGGATGACACCATGAACTACCACCTCGGGTGACACCATGAGCTACCGCCCGGGGTGACACCATGAGCTACCGCCCCGGGTGACACCATGAGCTACCGCCCCGGGTGACACCATGAACCTCCGCCAGGATGACACCATGAACTACCGCCCCGGGTGACACCATGAACTACCGCCAGGACGACACCATGAACTACCGCCCCGGGGGACACCATGAACTACCGCCCCGGGTGACACCATGAGCTACCGCCACGGGTGACACCATGAACTACCGCCCAGGGTGACACCATGAGCTACCACCCCATGAGACACCATGAGCTACCACCCCGGGTAACACCATGAACTACCGCCAGGATGACACCAACCCTGGTGACGACCCTGTTAGAACCTCTGATTTAATAGGTTCCCCTCTCAAGAGATGACCACTATTAGAACCTCTGATTTAATAGGTTCCCCTCTCAAGAGATGGGTTCCCCTCTCAAGAGATGACCACTATTAGAACCTCTGATTTAATAGGTTCCCCTCTCAAGAGATGACCACAATTAGAACCTCTGATTTAATAGGTTCCCCTCTCAAGAGATGACCACTATTAGAACCTCTGATTTAATAGGTTCCCCTCTCAAGAGATGACCACTATTAGAACCTCTGATTTAATAGGTTCCCCTCTCAAGAGATGACCACTATTAGAACCTGTTGTAATAGATTTAACATCTTAGTTTAAGTTAAAAGCGCAATTCCCCCCCCCCCCTCACACACAAAGACCTAACTTCTCTTTGAGAAGCTGGTCCTGTGAAGCTGTTGATGTTGTTGTACGTGTCAGACCCTAGCAACAGTTGGGACGGAAACGTGATGTTACAAGAAACATGGGATAGGATTTGTTGTACTTTAAAAAAAAAAAAGACATTTGTAGACAGCGGATGGTCGAAACTTTTGTTACTTGTTGTGAAGAAAGGAATTTTTAATCTTGAGAGATTTCTTGGTAAGAACAAAGATAAATTATTAATCTTCGTATTTTACTTTAAGGAAATGAGAGGCATTTTTATTTACTTTTACGCGTTTTCTAAAGGAGTTTGAGAAATTTAAATTCTTTTAATGTTATTGAGATTAAATTAATAAATCTGTTCATTTGTTAAATATTTCTAATCTTGATCCAAGAGAAACACGTTATATTAGAAAATTCTTTGAGTAGAACTAAGAAACAAGCTTTAGACTTCATACATCAAATGGAAGAGAAATTCAACGTTCAAAAATCGAGGAATAATAATATTTGTTCAATAAATTTTACATTATTAACTTCTTATATACCTACTAAGATTACTGTAGGACTGTAAAATTTTAGGCACATAGGTATATTATAGAGGGTAGAATTTGTCACACCAAGTATGGATATTTGAAGATTAAAGCACCTACAATTACTACAATAACCAAAGTCAATATAAACAAGATTTCAGTCCTAACCTTGAAACGATAGCAAGTGGCAACTTTCCAAATAAACATTCGTCTACTGAAGTCAGTAACAGATATTTTTTAGCGCATTTTCGAGAAGTCGAATGCGCTATTGCACCCGTTTTGTCCGTCCGTCCGTCCGTCATCACCCTTGATCTCAGCATCCATAAGTCCTAGACCCATGAGGTATATATGTTTTTTGTATGTCCTGACCTGCCATTTGTGCATCAACACTCAGTTACTCGATCCGTTAAAAAACCCCGTTAAAACTACCAAAAAATATTTCGAATCGAGAGGTAACACTAGCGCAGGGAACGGCCGCCATTGCCGGAAGTCGAATACATAGTTTTTCAAGCATTCAAGAGTGGTGCGAAAGCGTGCAAAAGAATTAGTTTTTTTTTTTAGTTGACGTCATTAGAATATGTGTAAAAGTTTAGAGAGTTTTACGTCATCATTTGTGGTGACTTGTAGTTAGATTAAAGAGAAAATAAAATTTTTTAAAATGTAAAGAAATGACTTTTAAATAAAAAAAATGTCAGGTATATTCATTACACAAGAAAATTCATAAAAATATGTCTAAAATCTAAACACAATTACTGATAACTACATAATGCTGATATCTAACATAAGTACTGATACATAATACGAAAATGCGCTAACACGTCCTGAATTCCAATAGGGACCAGGCTTAACATGATTTTTGTTTTTATTTGAATGCATGCATGGCTTGGCTAACACTCAAAGAAAGCAGCTGTCTTAAATAGTAGCTCAGTCATTCTTAGTGCTACCCGCTCTCTCAGTGTTACCGCTTCCTCATTACAGTAGTCACGTGCTAGGTACGCGCCAATGGAATCTCTCATACCAAAATGACGTCACTCGGCATTGGGCCTTACGCAACTTCTCTTTAGAGCGGCCTCAAGATCGAAAATATTGTCTTTATTTGAGACAACTGATTCAATCGATGTGTCATATAAAACTCTAATTAAAAACTTTGAGATCTTTTTATAACATTTAGAGAAACGTTTGTATATGTGCTCTTATAGTCAGAAAGTACAGATAGTTTAATGTCACTTGGGAATCAACACCTTGTATCAAACGTAATTTTTTAGTATAGAGTTGGCGACGCTGTTGTGGCATATGATGTGATGCACGTTTATATCACAAAAAGAAATAGAATAGTGATGCATAACCCCTAGGTGGTCACAATGAGCGCCCCCTCCCCAGGAATGTTATCAACACCACCCCTCTAGGTTCATGTGAGCGCCCCTTGAATGACATGGGGTTGAGCGGATCCCATCCCCCTTATTCCCTGCGATGATAAGTGTAGTTGCACACTTCCACAAGCGTAGTTGCACACCACCACAAGCGTAGTTGCACACCACCACAAGCGGGCTGCGGGGAGTGCTCGCACCACATGTGACGTCACAGCTGTCAGCAGTGGCAAATGACGTGTCAGATGTGATAATGGCACCTGGCAGGCAGCTCAGATATTTGAGACCAAATTAATTGCTGCCTTATCAGGTGCTGAAATTGGTGGTTTAATTGAACAATAATTGCATATTAATTGTGTTGTGAGATAATGATGCAGACTACAACTCTGGTGTGAGTTAGTGAGACAAACTTGAACTCTGGTGTATGTTGGTGAGACAGACATAAAATCTGGTGTATTGGCGAGACAGACTTGAACTCTGGTGTGAGTTGGTGAGACAGACATAAAATCTGGTGTATTGGCGAGACAGACTTGAACTCTGGTGTATTGGTGAGACAGACTTGAACTCTGGTGTATTGGTGAGACAGACTTGAACTCTGGTGTGAGTTGGTAAGACAGACTTGAACTCTGGTGTGAATTGGTGAGACAGACTTAACCTCTGGTGTGAGTTGGTGAGACAGACTTAACTCTGGTGTATTGGTGAGACAGACTTGAACTCTGGTGTGAGTTGGTGAGACAGACTTGAACTCTGGTGTATTGGTGAGACAGACTTAAACTCTGGTGTATTGGTGAGACAGACTTGAACTCTGGTGTGAGTTGGTAAGACAGACTTGAACTCTGGTGTGAGTTGGTGAGACAGACTTAACTCTGGTGTATTGGTGAGACAGACTTGAACTCTGGTGTGAGTTGGTGAGACAGACTTGAACTCTGGTGTGAATTGGCGAGACAGACTTTAACTCTGGTGTGAGTTGGTGAGACAGACTTGAACTCTGGTGTGAGTTGGTGAGACAGACTTGAACTCTGGTGTGAGTTGCTGAGACAGACTTGAACTCTGGTGTGAGTTGGTGAGACAGACTTAACTCTGGTGTATTGGTGAGACAGACTTAACTCTGGTGTATTGGTGAGACAGACTTAACTCTGGTGTATTGCTGAGACAGACTTAACCTCTGGTGTGAGTTGGTGAGACAGACTTAACTCTGGTGTATTGGTGAGACAGACTTAAACTCTGGTGTGAGTTGGTGAGACAGACTTTAACTCTGGTGTATTGGTGAGACAGACTTAACTCTGGTGTATTGGTGAGACAGACTTAACCTCTGGTGTGAGTTGGTGAGACAGACTTAACTCTGGTGTATTGGTGAGACAGACTTGAACTCTGGTGTGAGTTGGTGAGACAGACTTGAACTCTGGTGTGAATTGGTGAGACAGACTTGAACTCTGGTGTGAGTTGGTGAGACAGACTTGAACTCTGGTGTGAGTTGGTGAGACAGACTTGAACTCTGGTGTGAGTTGCTGAGACAGACTTGAACTCTGGTGTGAGTTGGTGAGACAAACTTAACTCTGGTGTATTGGTGAGACAGACTTAACTCTGGTGTATTGGTGAGACAGACTTAACTCTGGTGTATTGGTGGAACAGACTTAACCTCTGGTGTGAGTTGGTGAGACAGACTTAACTCTGGTGTATTGGTGAGACAGACTTAAACTCTGGTGTGAGTTGGTGAGACAGACTTTAACTCTGGTGTATTGGTGAGACAGACTTAACTCTGGTGTATTGGTGAGACAGACTTTAACTCTGGTGTATTGGTGAGACAGACTTGAACTCTGGTGTATTGGTGAGACAGACTTAACTCTGGTGTATTGGTGAGACAGACTTAACCTCTGATGTGAGTTGGTGAGACAGACTTAACTCTGGTGTATTGGTGAGACAGACTTAAAATCTGGTGTATTGGTGAGACAGACTTTAACTCTGATGTGAGTTGGTGAGACAGACTTGAACTCTGGTGTGAGTTGGTGAGACAGACTTGAACTCTGGAGTGAGTTGGTGAGACAGACTTAAACTCTGGTGTATTGGTGAGACAGACTTAACCTCTGGTGTGAGTTGGTAAGACAGACTTGAACTCTGGTGTGAGTTGGTGAGACAGACTTGAACTCTGGTTCGAGTTGGTGAGACAGACTTAAAATTTGTTGTAAGAATATTACACAATTTGGCTTCTAAGCACTTACAAAACACGGATCTCTACTATTAGTGAACGATGCCAGGCAGTGACGGTAGACGTCCTTACAGTGACGGTAGACGTCCTTACAGTGACGGTAGACGTCCTTACAGTGATGGTAGACGTCCATACAGTGATGGTAGTCGTCCATACAGTGACGGTAGACGTCCATACAGTGATGGTAGACGTCCATAAAATGACGGTAGACGTCCATACAGTGACGGTAGACGTCCATACAGTGACGGTAGACGTCCATACAGTGGCGGTAGACGTCCATAAAATGACGGTAGACGCCCATACAGTGACGGTAGACGCCCCTACAGTGACGGTAGACGTCTTTACCCTACAGTGACGGTAGACGCCCCTACAAAAACAGTAGACGTCCCTACAGTGACGGTAGACGCCCCTACAAAAACAGTAGACGTCCCTACAGTGACGGTAGACGTCCATACAGTGACGGTTGACGCCCCTACAGTGACGGTAGACGTCTTTACCCTACAGTGACGGTAGACTCCCCTACAAAAACAGTAGACGTCCCTACAGTGACGGTAGACGTCCATACAGTGACGGTTGACGCCACTACAGTGACGGTAGACGTCCATACAGTGACGGTTGACGCCCGTACAGTGACGGTAGACGTCTTTACCCTACAGTGACGGTAGACGTCTTTACCCTACAGTGACGGTATACGTCCATACAGTGACGGTAGACGTCCCTACAGTGACGGTAGACGTCCCTACAGTGACGGTAGACGTCTTTACCCTACAGTGACGGTAGACGTCCATACCTTGACGGTTGACGCCCCTACAGTGACGGTAGACGTCTTTACCCTACAGTGACGGTAGACGTCCATATAGTGACGGTAGACGTCCCTACAGTGACGGTAGACGTCCCCACAGTGACGGTAGACGTCTTTACCCTACAGTGACGGTATACGTCCATACAGTGACGGTTGACGCCCCTACAGTGATGGTAGACGTCTTTAACCTACAGTGACGGTAGACGTCCATACAGTGACGGTAGACGTCCCTACAGTGACGGCAGACGTCCCTACAATAACAGTAGACGTCCCTACAGTGACGGTAGACGTCCCTACAATAACAGTAGACGTCCCTACAGTGACGGTAGACGTCCCTGCAGTGACGTTAGACGTCCATACAGTGACGGTAGACGTCCATACAGTGACGGTAGACGTCCCTACAATGACGGTAGATGTCCATACATTGACGGTAGACGTCCATACAGTGACGGTAGACGCAGTGGCGTAGCTAGAGCTTTTTCCGCCCGGGGCGACCTCCAATGTGCCGCCCTTTTAGAGGACGTCCATAAATGACGTCACACATGGGGGGAGAGAGGAGTCACACATTTGAAGTTAATTCAAAACGTGCAACTTTAAATAAAAGTTCCACTTAAATATAATAATATGTTTACCGACACTTTATTTAATGAAGTTTGACGTGGTTTCACTTGGTATTAGAGTGCAGCCTTACACTAAAAATATTTAAATGTCAAAAAATAAAATTGATTTGAAACCTTGTCATTTTTAAAAAGAAAATACGGCTTTTAATGGGGGGGAGGGGCTTTGTGATGTCACATTGAAGAAGGGGTCTAAATTTTTGTGACAACGTGTGACCAGGGAGCAGGGGGTGAAAAATCAGCCAAAATCGCGTGACGTCATTTAAGGACGGCCACTTAAATCAATCGTATGATGGTTTTCATAAATAAATAAACATTAATAAATAATTGTAATTGAAATAAAGTACAGTGTAAAAGTAAAAGGTGGGGAACATGTTAACCATTCCACGCTATATTTATGTAAGCATTAATAAAAGAGGCCGCTTAAGATGATATGCATATTTGTAGACATTTTTAAAAATACAAGATTCATTTTAAAGGCCACAAGAAAGTTATTGAGACAAAACATATTCCAAATTTACAGCCAAAAATCATTGCAAATTAATATACTTTTATTTTTTAATCGTAAATATATGCTTATTTTATAAACAAAGAAATTGTATACAGTATACATTAGTATGTAAATATATTTATAAATTTACTTATCTAACTTTCATACAACAGAAAGCGTGTATTATTATTATGCTATGAAAATTTAAATTATTTGTAATATCTTGTTCTATGGACAATATTGCAAGATTTTGTAGTCTAAAATCCCTCATTGTGGAACGATGATAATTTTGGAGGAACTCCATTCTAACTATATACACTTATAGCAATTGTTGAAAACTTTCTTAGCAAAAGCGTAATGTTTGGTAAAGAATTTTCCAATCTATACTGTTGAATATATTTTAATAGATCAAGGAGGCATTTCATAATGCCTCTTCTTGTAGTGTAGGTAAAGCCAGGGCTGGTCTTAAGCCACTGCCACCTATGCAGCCGCATTGGGTTCGCGCTTTCATAGACCCCACCTATCATAATTTTTATTTATTTTCCTTAATAAAGACCTTATTTTTACCCAAATTAGGCCCAGCGCATTCCTTTTCCCATACTAAGCTGTATAAGGCCCGCAATTGTTAAGCCGTGTTGTTGTTGTTGAGCTTCTCGTCCATGAGGGACATCCACCGAGGACATCCACCGAGGACATCCACCGAGGACATCCACCGAGGACATCCACCGAGGACATCCACCGATCATTGTCGGCGTCTGCACTTCCTCCTAGGACATAGGCCACCTACAAGAGACCTCCAGGCACTCTATCATGGGCCATTTTCTCCAGGATCTTCCATTCATGGCCAATTCTCTTTATGTCTGCCTCCAATTCTCGGCGCCAAGTGTTTCTTGAACGGCCTCTTTTCCTTTCACCCTGTGGGTTCCATTTCAGGGCTTGCCTTGTTGTATTAGAAGCAGGTTTCCTTAGTGTATGACCGATCCATCCCCACCGCTTTTGTAGAATCTCTTCCTCAATTGGCTTCTGTTTTGACTTGTCCACTGCCACAGTTCCCGGTTGCTGATTTTGTTCGGCTAATGAGTTCTGAGAATCTTTTTGTGTACTGCCATAAAAACCTGGAACCTTTTCTTTCAATATTTAACTGTTCTTTATCAATGATAATGATAACAAAGAAATTAATTTGATGTTAACATTTTTCAATAAGTAGGTTACATGGTATTATACACGAATATTTTCTTGCAACGACATGCAACTGATCAGCGAGTTCTATTATTTTCTTTTAAAATTACATTTATGGATAAAAACATTTCTAGTTGTACCACTTGCCCCAAAAATAGAAACCCCGTCTCATAAATTTTCTCCACTCATACTTTTTCTCTTTCAAACTGGAGGTTCAGTTGATGTCTCCAACTCTCTATAATCTTTTACAGTGTTCTGTATTAGAGAATAGCCTTGTTCCATGAAATCGGTTTGAATTATTTTTTTAAAACGGTTTTCCATAAATTGAGATTTTATTGTAAAGAAAAAATTTGCAATGATATGCGTAAAGTTCCAGCATCTGATCTCGTTTTACTAGTTACTTCTTCAAATTTAAATTTTTCCAAGACGCTTGAAATTTTTAAGAATGTCTTTTTCAAAAATAATTTATGTCATTGCGATGCTTATTAAAAATAACTGAGAAATTTGAATATTTTCATGTTCTTGCGCTAAATGTCAATAATTTTCTATAAAATAGACGAACTAAAATTATTTAGGCTACACATTACTTTAATTTGATAGGCATAGCATTTTTAAAGAATAACCGAATTGTAATGAAAAACACATGTTATGTGTGCTACTTTAATTCAATAAAAACAAAATACATTTATTTTTAGTAAGTTACCTTAAAATAATTTTCTAAAACTGAAACAGTGATACAAATTACACAATATTTGAACCATCATGTCATGTTGGTATTTGTTAACGCATCATTCTGCGCATGTCGAAATTCCACGCAAAAACTATCATGGCGATATTAATAGTACACATTATTCAGCCCAGCGGTGATGTGTTGTTTTATGTGCAGTTGTCTTATAAAAAAGTATAAAGAGCGCCATTTGTGACGCATGCCGCTTAATTTTCCTTTCAAATCGATACCTTTTTAAAGCGAATTTTATTTTTTAACGGGTTTGCGTTAGTTATAACAACCACTATGTAATCAAACACATGTTGCGTGAATCCGTTAATTAAGACTCGAAATTAAGAATATCTTTGTTTCACCTTGGTTTTTCCCCTTCAAAAGAAAATTGGTGGCTGTCGGAAAGGGCTTTATTTTTCAAATGCCCAACAAACGCCGCCCTTTAGATGAGTGCCGCCCGGGGCCGACCGCCCCCACGGCCCCCCCTAGCTACGCCACTGGGTAGACGTCCCTACAATAACAGTAGACGTCCCTACAGTGACGGTAGACGTCCCTACAGTGACGGTAGACGTCCCTACAGTGACGGTAGACGTCCCTACAGTGACGGTAGACGTCCCTACAGTGACGGTAGACGTCCATACAGTGACGGTAGACGTCCATACATTGACGGTAGACGTCCATACAGTGACGGTAGACGTCCCTACAGTGACGGTAGACGTCCCTACAGTGACGGTAGATGTCCATACAGTGACGGTAGACGTCCATACATTGACGGTAGACGTCCATACAGTGACGGTAGACGTCCATACATTGACGGTAGACGTCCATACAGTGATGGTTGACGTCCTTTCAGTGCCGGTAGACATCCCTACAATGACATTAGATGTCCCTAAAGAGACTGTAGACGTCCCTACAAAAATGGTATACCCCTCATCCTCCAGTTTCCGTTGAACGCACAGAGTGTCCCTAACGCCACCAATTTAATTCTCTTACTCTTACAAACTAAACATTATATTTTAAATTATAATTCCGTCCACATCATTTCTTTCATCTGATTTTTATTGTTGTCATGGACCTCAACCCGCTTTGTTTCCCTTTATTACTTTATTTGTTTCTAAATATAAGGCCAACAATACAATGTGTACATTTAATTTTAAACACTTGTATTTATTTACCTATACTGATGGTGACGTTTGCCGACAGATTTACACCGATATACGATATACTGTAGTTTTATTAAAGCTTAATCACAAGTCTTTTGTTTAGTTGTATGCCGATAATGAAAACCAAAGTACCCGTTGAGGTCGGGTTACTCCGAAGCGACCGTTTCGTCCCCCTCAATTAACTAGCAACGCCACTGAGCGGTGCCGGTTTAGGGCCAGGAGCGCCAGTATGGATTAGCAAAAGGTACCGCTAAGAATGCCAGCTCTGAGGAAACCTTCCAGTGGGGGTTAAACCCTAGTTAGGGCAGGGATGATCTCTCACATTGCGGCGGTCCAAGCCATTGAGACTCGTAAGCTTTGCCGGGGTGGCGCCGAAGTGGTAGCGAGTCGTAGTAGGGAAAATTCCACCCCTCCCTTGGGAGGTCAACTTAGTGGGAGGCGTTTTCGACCAGGTGGCCGCTTCTAGAAGCGACCGTTCGGGGNGGGGGGGGGGGGGGGGGGGGGGGGGGGGGGGGGGGGGGGAGAGGCTTCTCAGCTTTTACCTCCCCTAGGGGGCCAGAGAGCTGAGGGGGTTTTCCGGGAAGCTCCATGAAGAGCGCAGGCTCGGGACTGCTGACTTTCTTCAACATGTAGGATTTTCAGTTGTATGTTTAATATATATGGCCAAATAATGTTACGGCAATGTTACTTAGAAATAATTCCTGTTTAAGATTTACAAGTGAAGATCGCTAATTTAAGGTTTCGTTTAGAAAATCTATTTTCAAACATCTATCACCAAACTGTTGAACCGTTCATTCGATACTTGTAAAGAAATTCAAATAACGAGTCAGGGTTTGAAAACTTTCGATTTTTTAAAAGTTAAAAATTAGCTGAGATGTTCACTTGAATGTGCCCTACATCCTACTACATGTTTTATAGATCATTTTAGATGTTAATTTAAATGTTCTCTACATGTTTGTTAGATGATTACTTGAATGTGCCCTACGTGTTTGATAGATGTTTACTTGAATGTGCCCTACTTGTTTGATAGGTGTTTCCTTGAAAGTGCCCTACTTGTTTGATAGATGATTACTTGAAAGTGCCCTACATGTTTGATAGATGTTTACTTGAATGTGCCCTACTTGTTTGATAGATGTTTACTTGAA
>MUZC01000950.1:51144-68644 GCA_002072015.1 Radix auricularia
ATACACAACATACAGTCATATTTGATACACAACATACAGTCATATTTGATACACAACATACAGTCATATTTGATACACAACATACAGTCATATTTTATACGCAACATACAGTCATATTTGATACACAACATACAGTCATATTTGATACACAACATACAGTCATATTTGATACACAACATACAGTCATATTTGATACACAACATACATTCATATTTGATACACAACATACAGTCATATTTGATACACAACATACAGTCATATTTGATACGCAACATACAGTCATATTTGATACACAACATACAGTCATATTTGATACACAACATTCAGTCATATTTCAACTAGCAAGCGCGCTCGACGGGCGTACCGATGGTCCCAAGTTCGAATCCATTAGAAGGTAAGGATTTGTTGCTGTGGCCTAAGGAGTCCCCGAGTCACCCAGCTCTGAATGGGTACCTAACTAACAATAGTTAGGCGGCTGGGTAATGCGTGAAACCCTTATAGCCGTGGCCTGTGACCGCTGCATCACTTGCCAACAGATCATCTCTCATGGTCTGTTGACGCGATTATCTTCTGCATAGAAGGAGCTTCTGTATATCTTTTATAAGATAATGAGTTAATATGTGTGTGTTTGTATGTGAGAGGGTGAGAATTTTTGAGAAAAGAGAGAGAGAGGGAGATAGAGAGATAGAGAGAGCGAAAGAGAGAGGGAGAGAGAAAGAGAGGGAGAGAGAAAGAGAGGGAGAGAGAAAGAGAGGGAGAGAGAGGGAGAGAGATAGAGAGGGAGAGAGAAAGAGAGGGAGAGAGAAAGAGAGGGAGAGAGAAAGAGAGGGAGAGATATATATTAAGGGAGAGAGTGTGTGAGAGATGAATAGAGAGAGAGAGATGAAGAGAGAGATGAAGAGAGTGAGAGAGAGATGAAGAGAGAGAGAGATGAAGAGAGATTATTAGAGCAAGTTTAATAGAAACCTAGAGAGTAAGAGAGGGTTGAAGTGTCGGAGGAAGGGTGAGAGATAAAGAAAGTGAGAAAGTGAGAGAAAAGGGGGGAAAGAAAAGAGAAAGTGTGATTGTGCGATTGAGGAGTAGTACATTGGTGACGTGTGATTGTACGATAGAGTAGTACATCGATGACGTGTGATTGTGCGATTGAGGAGTACATCGATGACTTGTGATTGTGCGATAGAGTAGTACATCGATGACGTGTGATTGTGCGATTGAGGAGTACATCGATGACTTGTGATTGTGCGATTAAGGAGTACATCAGTGACGTGTGATTGTGCGATTAAGGAGTACATCGGTGACGTGTGATTGTGCGATTGAGTAGTACATCGATGACGTGTGATTGCGCGATTGAGTAGTACATCGATGACGTGTGATTGCGCGATTGAGTAGTACATCGCGATTGAGTAGTACATCGATGACGTGTGATTGCGCGATTGAGTAGTACATCGATGACGTGTGATTGTGTGATTGAGTAGTACATCGATGACGTGTGATTGTGTGATTGAGTAGTACATCGATGACGTGTGATTGTGTGATTGATTAGTACATCGATGACGTGTGATTGTGTGATTGACTAGTACATCGATGACGTGTGATTGTGTGATTGACTAGTACATCGATGACGTGTTATTTTAACATCTATGTACACCACGTTATTTAGTACTCCACAGTTGTATGACTAATTTATCTAACCGTATCGAACCTTTCAAACGGGGGTTCTTTATCCTTTGTTAAACCATAGCCCCCATATATAATTAAATATCGCACATCGGTGTTACAGGGCTTTAAAAAACACGTTTTTGCAGCTAAATGACTGGGTGAAAATAACGGGAAATGTGATTTTATCTTATTATCCCGGAAGAAAGTAAAACCCCGAGATAATAATCCCTAGCCCACAGATCTAATTAATACGAAGACCACTGCCACTTAGCTCGGACACCTGTGGTTGACCGGAAGAGATTTGTTGTGTTGTTTGTCGACCAGTGCAAGTTAACTATCAAGGGAGATGAAACGGTAAAAATAGTTGGCTTTTGTTTGCTTTTCCCGATCACCTCCCTTGTCAACAAAATTCCCGTGAGAAGAATTGCAACAGTACAATGAAAATGGTTGTCACGTTAAGGAGAGGACAACTTTAAGGACAAGACGAGATTGTCAATCTTAAAATAATAAGGCCGTTGTGTCATTCTGAAGGAACCCGGTAAAGAATTATCCATTTGAAGAGAGTTCTACTTTGATTGGATAATCTTGACTCACTTATGTAAATGAGTCATCTTGTCACGAATATATTAGCCTTTGTTTCGCCAGGTCCATGGTGTCACCGCTCACATTAGCTTAGATGAAGAGACCATTCAAAAGGGAATAACTAAGATATTCCTTGCAAGTTGAGCGTATAAATAGTATGTACCTTCCAAGTTTCACAAATAATTAGAACATGTTTCTATACCTTCAAAGTTAGATCAATTATTACGGTTTACAAAAAATTAAAAAATTAAAAAAAAAAAAAAACAAATAAATAAATAAATAAATAAATTGGAATCCATCAAATTACGCAGCAAATTTTAATTGATTTATTTTTTAAAAAAAATAACAATATTTGTTAAGGTGATTAACTTGTGCTGATTGTGTATTTGTTTTGGTTTACGTTTGTTTTTTGTGGAAAATTATATCTCTACCTGATCCCGCAGATTTGCTCATAGATAGTGCAAAGAAAGTGGGGGGTGGGGGGCACAGACACAAACTACATCACGATGAAATCAGAACAACGCGATTGGACTTCGGATGCGGGGATAACTGCGACGCATTGTTGATCTGGAAACATATGCACTGTGATTAGCCACTTGCCACCCCGCACCACCCTAGCTTGCCAACCATAAACTAATTGGCATAACCTGACAAGGTCATTGGTCAAGCTTATTTCCAATCGTTTTTTGCTTGTTATGGTGATCGAAAAGATAGTGGGAAATGAACGGGCACAAACATAAACATTTTAGAAAATTAAAAAAATGTAATGTCTCAGCTAGGGATTGAACCTGCGACCTCCGCGTGTTAGGCGGTATGTTATAAAGTTATTATAAACACTACACTAGGAAATACATGCTTTTTTTGGGTTGTTCTGAAAGAACATAGTAATTGACTTCAATTCAACGAATTGTTGAATGACCCCCACGCTTTTTACTGCCTTTTATTGTAATCTGATTGGTCGGTGGGGTCACACAGCTTGCTTGGTGTCCGGCATGGTTGGACCATGATGAGAATTATATATATATATAGATTATTATTATGAAGCAGTTTCCACTCACTTGGTCCATTAAATTTCAACAAACTAGCCTCGACTTCTATTTGCCTTTTAATTACGACATAGTATTAACCATGTCTTTCACATTATCGTCTTATAAAGTGTCTGGTTCCTCAGATAACGTCAACATCTCCACCTACTTGATATATAAAAAGGTCCACCTACTTGAGATATTATCAAGATTTCAACCTTCTTTAGGAATCAAAAAGGTCAACCTACTTGAGATATTATCAACACTTCAACCGTCTTTAGATGTAAAAGGTCAACCTATATCAAGTATAAAAAATGTCCACCTTCTTCAAACATAAAAAGGTCCACCTACTAGAGATATTTAAACAACACCTCCACCTACTTCAGATTTTAAAAAGGTTCATCTACTCCAGATATTAACAAAATATATTTGTTATTATCGATTTCCAAAGCAAGCCACCCCCCCTCACCACACACATACTCACACACGAACACGCAAGCAGGCACGCAAGTACGCACGCACACGCACATACGCGCGTGCACACATACACAGACAAACGAATCGATCAATCGTATATTCGTGACGCACTTCCCTTGTCTTCGGAAACAAGCATAAACCCTTTATCTTCAAGTTCCATCTATGTTTTTTTTTACAGCTGGGGTCTAGAATAGATCTCAGCCATAAGTGAAATTATGCAGGTCATGACCCCCATGACATCGTTTGATTGGACGGACACGGACTCACGGTCTCAACGAGACGCGCTTCTCATGCATTTATTCATTGCACCTAACATAAGACTGTATTCAGATGTGGTGACGTGGTGTCCATATATTAAACATAAGACTGTATTCAGATGTGGTGACGTGGTGTCCAGATTTCAAACATTGGACTGTATTCAGATGTGGTGCCCAGATTTCTAACATTGGACTGTATTCAGATGTGGTGCCCAGATATCAAACATTGGACTGTATTCAGATGTGGTGACGTGGTGTCCAGATTTCAAACATTGGACTGTATTCAGATGTGGTGACGTGGTGTCCAGATTTCAAACATTGGACTGTATTCAGATGTGGTGCCTAAATATAAAACATTGGACTTTATTCAGATGTGGTGTTGGGATGCCCAGTTATCATCCCTGTATCAGATCGTGGCTAACTAAGGAGTGTAAACGTAAGGATGTGATGGTGTAACGCTCAGTGTAGCAGCTCAGTAGCACACTGACTTATTTGTTACAATGTCATTTAAGGATTTACATGTTATTTTATTTTTTTAAAAACTAGTGTCAGTGAAATCAAGTAGATCTATGTCTGTCGTGGTTTCTTCATAGGCTTAATACAAATCAAATTGAAAAGGTTTGTCTGGTCATGGTTTAAATAGGAAGGATCACAAGCACGCGCAATTTTTTTAAAATGCTGATGTGTGTGAAAGGAAGAGAGACTCACACGGACCCATTTTCTGGGGTCAAAATATTTCCGGAAGAGGTCAATAATTCTGGACGAGGTCGATAATTCCGGACGAGGTCAATAATTCCAGACGAGGTTAATATTTCCGGACGAGGTCAATATTTCCGGACGAGGTCAATATTTCCGGAGTGAAACAAAAACCAAATCTTTGGACGCTTGTTCCAGTCACTACTTTTCCTTGGCAGGATCGAGCAGCTCCTGTGTTGTGTCCTTGGCAGGATCGAGCAGATCCTGTGTTGTGTCCTTGGCAGGATCGAGCAGATCCTGTGTTGTGTCCTTGGCAGGTTTGAGCAGCTCTTGTGTTGTGTCCTTGGCAGGATCGAGCAGCTCCTGTGTTGTGTCCTTGGCAGGATCGAGCAGATCCTGTGTTGTGTCCTTGGCAGGTTCGAGCAGATCCTGTGTTGTGTCCTTGTCAGGATCGAGCAGATCCTGTGTTGTGTCCTTGGCAGGTTCGAGCAGATCCTGTGTTGTGTCCTTGGCAGGATCGAGCAGATTCTGTGTTGTCTCCTTGGCAGGTTCGAGCAGATCCTGTGTTGTGTCCTTGGCAGGTTCGAGCAGATCCTGTGTTGTGTCCTTGGCAGGATCGAGTAGATCCTGTGTTGTGTCCTTGGCAGGATCGAGCAGCTCCAGTGTTGTGTCCTTGGCAGGTTCGAGCAGATCCTGTGTTGTGTCCTTGGCAGGTTCGAGCAGATCCTGTGTTGTGTCCTTGTCAGGTTCGAGCAGCTCCAGTGTTGTGTCCTTGTATAATCATTCTAGACTGGACTGCCTTACGTCGTGATCTCCTCTTTGTTCAAGCGGGAGATGGATGATTGTTGCCCTGCAGTAGTGGACCAAGTAAATCATTGCTGAAGTACTTCGAGTTTGCACTCTTCCACTAGTGGATCAGAACATTGCTTATTTCGAACATCATTGTGGGCCCAGTCTGTTGTCGCCAGCCCAGTGTTGCTAGCACGGTGTCGCAAGCCCAGTGTTGCCAGCACGGTGTCAAAGAATTTAGGTAAAGTCACGGCCTAACAGAACTTCTTTTCATCAGAGAATCGTTACCTGGTCAGCTTCTAGGCACGTCTGTCAATGTTAGCAATGTTAACAATTAAATTTCGAGTTAAAAGTTGCCGCTTCTGGGGAACACGCAAGTATCGATGCTGTTTTAAATGGCTGGAATATCGATGTAGAGAGAAATGGGAATACGTTGAACATTTTTTCTTTAATGAAATTTTACAGACATCTGAATGCCGCCTTAATTAACCAAACAACATGTTAAAACCATTAGGGAAATATTTATTTTTAAGTGTTAAAACAACTTTGGCTGAAACAACAAATAAATTACAATATTGTTGCCAACAAGAAATGAAAACTAACTCCGTCATACTCTGAATTCTACCTAATGACCAGAAAAGTGTGGAGGCCGGATAGGCCAACATTTTTTCTCAATACAAGGTCACAAGCAGGTGGGGGTCACTCCACCCCCTCCCCCACTACCACACATTACCGTGAGAATTATACTTGTGAATGTCGGTCAAAGTTAGGATGGTGCTCAAACAATCACGGAGTAGGTAGCATGTCAGAGTCCACGCCCTTGACCTTACCCTCCCTGTAACATGACGTCAAACTGTATCCTAGAAATCACTGGAACTACAACGTGGTGTTTTTTTTCCCCAGCAATCTGATGGCGGATTTCATCGTCTGCTGAATTCCTGGTACCCGACTTTGCCACAGAGCACGGGTCTGGCACTCCTCACCGCTGTGTCGTCACCATCAGACGCTAACAATGCTCCCCAAAGATTCAGCTCTATGTAAACAAAGAGAGGTCACAGCGGCCGCAATGGGGAGGTTTTATTGGAATTCCCGTGAATTGTGGCTTCTTTAGTTGGGACATTGCTTGTAAGGCAGAGGATGGAATGGTACAAGGCCAGTCTGATTAAAGAGTTACAAACGTTGAATGTATTCTTACTGATGTGACTATGGGGCTATTACCTCGCGTAAAGAAGGACAAAACAGTATCTATACAACAAACATTGATAGTCATGGATAGTTTTGTAAAATTTAGCGTTTTTTTATACAGTACATTATGATTTTTATGGTAATTCATATTGATTTGAAAAGAATCCATTTGAAAGGATCCGCTGTACTGTAAATCTTATCTTCAGAATGGACCTGGAAGACTTGTGTACAATGTTGATGTAATCTAACGAACATTTTGAGATAAACAAAACATTTGGTATACCAATACTCAATATACACATTCGTCCTAACTAGTGTCCTCAAAGCTTTAACAAACTACGCTTCGTATGAACGTAATAACAACATTGGCATTGAGATAAAGGTGTAAGTTTATAATGCCCCCTTTCATCAATGCCCACAGCAGAGGCGTCACTAGGGTTGGTGTCACCCAGTGAGGTAGCTCTTGGTGTCACCCAGTGCGGTGGCTCATGGTGTCACCCAGTGTGGTAGCTCATGGTGTCACCCAGTGAGGTAGCTCTTGGTGTCACCCAGTTCGGTGGCTCATGGTGTCACCCAGTGAGGTAGCTCATGGTGTCACTCAGTGTGGTAGCTCATGGTGTTACCCAGTGAGGTAGCTCTTGGTGTCACCCAGTGCGGCAGCTCATGGTGTCACCCAGTGCGGCAGCTCATGGTGTCACCCAGTGTGGTAGCTCATGGTGTCACCTAGTGCGGCGGCTCATGGTGTCACTTAGTGTGGCAGCTCATGGTGTCACCCAGTGCGGCAGCTCATGGTGTCACCCAGTGCGGCGGCTCATGGTGTCACCCAGTGCGGTTGCTCATGGTGTTACCCAGTGTGGTAGCTCATAATGTCACCCAGTGTGGTAGCTCATAATGTCACCCAGTGTGGTAGCTCATGATGTCACCCAGTGAGGTAGCCCTTGGTGTCACCCAGTGCGGTTGCTCATGGTGTCACCCAGTGTGGTAGTTCATGATGTCACCCAGTGAGGTAGCCCTTTGTGTCACCCAGTGCGGTGGCTCATGGTGTCACCCAGTGCGGCGGCTCATGGTGTCACCCAGTGCGGCCGCTCATGGTGTCACCCAGTGCGGTTGCTCATGGTGTCACCCAGTGTGGTAGCTCATAATGTCACCCAGTGAGGTAGCTCATGATGTCACCCAGTGGAGGTAGCCCTTGGTGTCACCCAGTGCGGTGGCTCATGGTGTCACCCAGTGCGGTGGCTCATGGTGTCACCCAGTGTGGCGGCTCATGGTGTCACCCAGTGCGGCGGCTCATGGTGTCACCCAGTGCGGTTGCTCATGGTGTCACCCAGTGTGGTAGCTCTTGATGTCGCCCAGTGAGGTAGCCCTTGGTGTCACCCAGTGCGGTGGCTCATAATGTCGCCCAGTGGGGTAGCCCTTGGTGTCACCCAGTGTGGTAGCTCATGATGTCGCCCAGTGAGGTAGCCCTTGGTGTCACCCAGTGCGGTGGCTCATGGTGTCACCCAGTGTGGTAGCTCATGATGTCACCCAGTGAGGTAGCTCATGATGTCACCCAGTGCGGTTGCTCATGGTGTCACCCAGTGAGGTAGCTCATGATGTCACCCAGTGAGGTTGCTCATGATGTCACCCAGTGTGGTAGCTCATGATGTCACCCCGTGAGGTAGCTCATGATGTCACCCAGTGCGGTTGCTCATGGTGTCACCCAGTGCGGTTGCTCATGATGTCACCCAGTGCGGTTGCTCATGATGTCACCCAGTGTGGTAGCTCATGATGTCACCCAGTGAGGTAGCTCATGATGTCACCCAGTGTGGTAGCTCATGATGTCACCCAGTACTGTAGCTCATGGTGTCACCCAGTACTGTAGCTCATGATGTCACCCAGTGTTGTAGCTCATGATGTCGCCCAGTGAGGTAGCCCTTGGTGTCACCCAGTGTGGTAGCTCATGATGTCGCCCAGTGAGGTAGCCCTTGGTGTCACCCAGTGCGGTTGCTCATGATGTCACCCAGTGTGGTAGCTCATGATGTCACCCAGTGTGGTAGCTCATGATGTCACCCAGTACTGTAGCTCATGGTGTCACTCAGTACTGTAGCTCAAGGTGTCACCCAGTACTGTAGCTCATGATGTCACCCAGTACTGTAGCTCATGATGTCACCCAGTACTGTAGCTCATGATGTCACTCAGTACTGTAGCTCATGATGTCACTCAGTACTGTAGCTCATGATGTCACCCAGTACTGTAGCTCAAGGTGTCACCCAGTACTGTAGCTCATGATGTCACCCAGTACTGTAGCTCATGTTGTCACTCAGTACTGTAGCTCATGGTGTCACTCAGTACTGTAGCTCATGATGTCACTCAGTGCGGCAGCTCAAGGTGTCACCCAGTACTGTAGCTCATGGTGTCACTCAGTACTGTAGCTCATGATGTCACCCAGTGCGGCAGCTCAAGGTGTTACCCAGTACTGTAGCTCATGATGTCACCCAGTGCGGTTGCTCATGGTGTCACTCAGTGTGGTAGCTCATGATGTCACCAAGTGCGGCAGCTCAAGGTGTCACCCAGTGCGGCAGCTCAAGGTGTCACCCAGTGAGGTAGCTCATGATGTCACCCAGTGCGGCAGCTCAAGGTGTCACCCAGTGCGGCAGCTCAAGGTGTCACCCAGTGAGGTAGCTCATGATGTCACCCAGTACTGTAGCTCATGGTGTCACTCAGTGAGGTAGCTCATGATGTCACCCAGTGCGGCAGCTCAAGGTGTCACCCCGTACTGTAGCTCATGATGTCACCCAGTGTGGTAGCTCATGGTGTCACCCAGTGCGGTAGCTCAAGGTGTCACCCAGTACTGTAGCTCATGATGTCACCCAGTGAGGTAGCTCATGATGTCACCCAGTGTGGTAGCTCATGATGTCACCCAGTGTGGTAGCTCATGATGTAACCCAGTGTGGTAGCTCATGATGTCACCCAGTGTGGTAGCTCATGATGTCACTTAGTGTGGTAGCTCATGATGTCACCCAGTGTGGTAGCTCATGATGTCACCCAGTGAGGTAGCTCATGATGTCACCCAGTGCGGTTGCTCATGATGTCACCCAGTTTGGTAGCTCATTATGTCACCCAGTGTGGTAGCTCATGATGTCACCCAGTGTGGTAGCTCATGATGTCACCCAGTGTGGTAGCTCATGATGTCACCCAGTGAGGTAGCTCATGATGTCACCCAGTGCGGCAGCTCATGGTGTCACCCCCTCACGATTTTCCCCATAGACCTCTTCCTATTCTGCAAGTGCCGAAGAACGTGAACATACAGAATTCTTTATTTGGTGTCACCCAGTGCGGTCTGTCCCCCCACCCCCGAAAGACTGCATTGCTCAATCCATGTATCCACATTTTAATCCATCTTTCTCCTCCTCTTAACTCGAACCACATCTATCCATTTACTTATCCACGTCTATCCACACATTAAAACACTATGAATGTATAATTTTATTTATTGACACAACGCTAACTCCCTGGCGTGGTAAACAGGAAAGGGTGATAACCACGTAACTGAGGTAATAACAAAAAAATTAAAACATTTTCTGAAATAAACTCACAGTTCCCAGAACCGCCGCACAAGAGATCTCAACAGTGTGTGCTAGGGTGCAAAAATCAATCTTCCCCTAATAGAAACCTATGTGTTGAAGAGCAATGGCTTGTTTCGAAATCTGACAAATTTGATGACGTATGCTAAAATATGACGTCAATGACACATAATTCCCTCTGACGTATTAGGGTGGAATATTTTGAAATTTGACATACGTTTTTTCATTTTTTCTCGACTCACGAAAGAAATCTCGAAAATTAGCTAGCACAGATCTTTTTCAAAGATAATTGATCCATAAAAAATAATTTCATCTATATAAAACATAAATTGATGTGTAGGCTGTGTGTATGTGTTGTTGTGTATGTGTGGAATTGGTTGAATGATTGTGTATGTGTGGAATGGGTTGAATGATTAATAAATTGTATTTTGGCACATTGTTTTTCTTTCTTCAAGTTAATTAACATAAACTCCGAAGTTTCTATTTGATTTGACAAGGATTATAATCAGAGAACCGTTGTTTAAATTTCTTTTATTAGAGTTATAGCTAAGAGAACCAGTTTAAAAACAAGATGTTTGGCCAGTCTAATAATTTTAGACAAAATAACATGCAAGCAAATGCCTTACGTAAGATGATTGTTGAACATTATATGATAGATGGTAGACACTTGAAAGAAACTAGTCACTGAAATATGTGAGAGTTGGTTACACTATAACCTAACTAGACACCTGTGACTACAATGATAAATAACAGTTTTTAATAACTAACTAATACAAAAGTTGACCTTTCGACTAATGCCTTCATCGGTACAAATAACTTAAAACACGGATCAAAATTATATTCAGAGTATAGATCTATAATATTTCTATATCTTGCTAAATTAATTACGTAAAGATTTTTTAAAAAAAGAAAAGAAACACCCCAAAAATGACATAGGACTTAATGAAAACGAGGAAATATAAAAATATTAAAGTGAAAACGAGAACGGAAAAACGTTTACACAGTTTTGTAAAGTAATTGTCATTGATGGTAGTAGACACTATAGGTTGACACAGTTACGTAAAATAACGTACAAAATGGTTTTATAAATCTATTTTCCATGTAGACCCTATCATGGTTTTTGCTCGCATGTAAAATGCCAATAACTGCAAAGTCTGAAATCCTGTCATGATAAGCCCCATTGACAGGGCATAGAGCCTGTTTATTTGTATAGTAGAGGTGTTCTCCAAACCGCTCTCCCAGACGTCGACCTGTCTCACCCACGTAGATTGTATTGAACTTTTTGCAAAGAATTTCATAAATCACGTAGCACAAGTGAAACCATCTTTTATTTTAAATGTTTCAAGAAGAAAGAAATGTTGTTTATTTCGATAACACTTGGACAAGTATTGCAATGATAAAGGTTGTAACCTTTTGTTCCAATGTTTCCTTTCATTGCTAGAATGTAATTTCTTACAAATATATCTTTGAGGCTTCTATCTCTCCGAAAATAAAAAAGAGGAGATTTGTTGAAGACCTGCTGGGCTAGAGGGTCAGCCTTGAGGATTGGTCGGTTTTTTGAGAATCACTTGGCGGAACATAGAAATATGGGGATTAAAAGTTAAAATAAATATAGATCGATCAGAGTGATCAGAAAAGGTTGATTTAAAAGTGTCCTGTCTGGACATAACCATAAATCGATTGACAGCGAATGTTAAATTTGGCTGTCGGGTATGATCTCATTAAAAAAATCGTGCATATAAGTAAGTTCTTCCCAGAACGTAGGGCGCAATAATCTGTAAAAAAAAAGGAGCGTCTGTATAGATAAGACAAGACCAGCATGACAGGTTATTAGCCGTGAGAGTTTTTATGTTTTCCATGTTTATAGTTTCCATGTTCACATGAATTCATTAAACCGTTTTTTGAAAAACAATTTTTAAAAATTGAAGTCTTGCAGTTGCATTTTAAACAAGTGGTTCTTGGATTGCGTCTCACCAAAGGAACTTTTCACCTGTGTTTTTACCTTTTTTGTGAAATGAGAGGTGGGGGAAATCACCTTGAGTCCAGATGTCCGAGACGAGTCTAATGGTCAGGGTTTGGCTCCTGGTCAATAAAATGTATGTGTATCATGTAAACCCCCCTTCTTCCCCCAAATAAAGAACTTGAAGTGCACATCTATCCATCCTCACTGTTCATAACACTGTCTCTGTGAGGAGGGGGGGGAGAAGCAGCAGGTGTGACTGGGAAATGTCTCGGAGTCACTATGGCTGCTCGCCAGCAGATCTGACATTTGTCATGTAATATCTCGGTGTTGGAATTGAGGCTATCTCAACTCTCATGACTCACTGTACTCTTTGCTTGGCGCTGGGGGGGGGGGGGGGGGGGGGGGGGGGGGGGGGGGGGAATCTAGGTTGACTCGAGTTCAAACTGACTTAGATATCTTTGGAGTTTATTGGCATTGGTCAGTGGTCATCGGTCAGTGGCCCTACACACACACGCCTCTGTGGAGATGTGGATTAAATTACACGGTGTTTTGACTTTTAAACAAATCAACACAAGAAAACTGAAAATACATCTTCATTTTGTTTACATAAAACCCAACAATCAGATATTTGGGGCACTAGGTCACCAAGGGGCTAAGTGGCATCCATTATGCCTGTCTTAGAATCCCCCCCCCCCCAATCTCCACGTCCCAAATTTTTATCCCCACCCCCTTCCAAGAAATCTTAACAGCCCATCACCCACAGAATGGGGAGCTAATCCTTGACGTCAGGATGACGTAGGACGCTGCTAGGGACGCTAAGAAATCTGGTATCAGGAAACCTCCAAATAATAACTATACTCAGTAATTTGTTTAAATAAACAGAACAATATTCTTGAAAGGGCTTCTACTCTACCGGATGAAATAACCTCATAATGACGTCAAACTCTTGCCGAGTTTTTAAAGATACAAGCACGAGAGGATTTCAATGTTAGGAAACAGGTGCAAACATGAGAACCTTTGGGGTGGTGCTATACAGACACAAGTTTAGAACCTCTGGCCATGATAAAACTGCGATAATTTCGGCGTTGTATGGGAAGCTTAGTTTTGTTTGGAAAGTAATAAGAGACGCGGAGTTCTGTCATAGAGATAAGATGGAGGAATTGGCGCAGAGCTTCAGACGCATCACTGGTAACGTGGGTGAGGAAATAGGTTGTTGAGTTTCACTTCAGTGAGTACAATAATAACAGGCGATGAATATCACAACATATGGGCTTCATTAAGTCACATACATACAGGCGGGGAATATAATAAAATATGGGGCTTCATTAGACCACATACATTCAGGCGGGGAATATCATGACATATGGGCTTCATTAGACCACATACATACAGGCAGTGATTATCTATACAAATAAAAGCCAAAGCCCTCACTGATTGATACACTCACTCACTCACTGACTCACTCACTGATCACTAATTCTCCAACTTCCCGTGTAGGTAGAAGCATGAAACTTTGGGAAGTTGTTGGTTACCCTCTCTCTACAAAAATTGGCGAAAAAGAATTTTTAAAATCTCGCTCATGTGGGGCCGGGGGCCCAAAATATTTTTTTCCCAATATGGGCTATATAAATCTTGAAAATCACGAATTCTCCTATTTCCCGTGTAGGTAGACGCATGAAACTTTTGAAATTTTTTCGAGTACATGCTCCCGACGATATTTGGAAAAAAATAATTAAATTTCCCACCCATGGGGGCCGGGCCCCAAAAACATTTTTTTCTTTATATGAGCTATACAAAAATTCAAAATCGTTAATTCTCCTATTTTCCGTATAAGTAGAAGCATGGAACTTTGGAAATTTTTGAGTACACGCCCCCGACAAAATTTGGCGAGAAAGTATGTTAAAATTCCCTCTCATTGGGGGCTGGGGGGCCAAAATATAGTTTTTCTTATATTAAAAACCGACTCATCACTAATTCTACAATTTTCAGTGTAGGTAGGAGCATGAAACTTTTGGAAATTGTTAAGTACCCTCCCACGACAAAAGTTGGTGTAAAAGAATTTTGAAATACACAATCATGGGGGCTGGGGCCCCATAAACTTTTTTTTCTTCTTATATGAGCTATATAAAAATTTAAAATCTATAATTCTCTTATTTCCCGTGTAGGCAGAAGCATGAAACTTTAGGAAATTGTTGGGTACCCTCTCGCTACGAAAGTTGGTGTAAAAGAATTTAGAAATACACACTCATGGGGGCCGGGGCCCCAAAAACGTTTTTTTCCTCCAGATATGAGTTATATAAAAATTGAAAAATACTAATTCTCCTATTTCCCGAGTAGGTAGACTCATGAAACTTTGGGGAGTTGATAAATTCATTTTCACAATGGTAGTAGGTGAAAAAATATTAAAAATATCCCTTACTGGGGGCCGGGGGGGGGGGGCAAATGTAGTTTTTTCCTAATATAAACTATATAAAAACTGAAAATCACTTATTGTCCTTTTTGCCGAGTATGTAGAACTTTAAACTTTAGGAAGTTGTAGAGTACACTTCCGCTATGGTATCAGGTGAATATATATTTAAATTATCACTTACTACAGGTCAGGGGCCCCAATGTAGCTTTTCCATTAAATGAGCTATATAAAACCTGAAAATTACTCATTCTCCCATTTTCTGTGTAGGTAGAAGTATAAAGCCCTTTGTAGTTGTTTAGTAACACCTCTCGATGGTAACAGAGAAAATAATTATATAAATTTAAAAGATTTCCACTCATGCGTGGCCGGGTGCCCAAAACCTTTTTTTCCCTCCTAAAATGGGCTATATAAAACTGAATCAACACTAATTCTCCAAGTTTCCGTGTAGGTAGACGCTTGAAACTTTTGGAAGTTGTTAATACCCCCNCCCCCCCCCCCCCCCCGTGATGGTAAGAGGCGAAAAATATTAAATCATCACTCACTATGTGGACCATTGCCTAAATATAGTTTTTCCCCCCAATATGAGCTATATAAAAAGACGCATCTTTAAATCAGCTCGGATCACGGAAAGTATGTAATTTAAAACTTTCTGTTTTTGTTTTTCCGTGGGGCCATGACAGACAGACAAGACGGTTTAAGTTAATGTATTTAGTATATCCATCATTATTCAGATTAAAATCAACAGGTGTTTTGAATTGGTGTTACGCGGGTTCTCAACGCTAACTGAAATACTAATTTACCGCAGCAAAGCGCGGGTAAATTATTAGTCATAACATATGGGCTTCATTATACCATATACATACAAGCAGTGAATATCATAACGTATGGGCACGCAATAATATAATAATAACATATATAACGCAATAATATTGTGTATAGAAAATATGTCTCTAACAGATAAGATAAGATAAGATAAGGCTACATTAGACTACATACATACAGGCGGTGAATATTATAACATGTGGGCTTTATTAGCCCCAACCTTCAACAATCGATAATGTGCCGTATCCAGGGGAATGTCACCAAGAAAATAGACACCCCTCCCCCCACCCATATTCCTCATCAGATAAACACAGATCTAGCGGGGAAGCAGTATTATATTTTTAAAATAACGTAAAAACCAAGTTTTTGACCCTAAATCCTTTATATACGAGACTTAGCTATGAGGATGTTCATTATAGGTCTAATACAAATACGCAGAGCAAAAGAATCCAAAAATACGAAATTCTAGTTGTGTCTCGTAAATTTTTTTTAATATAATGCGCACCGATCGTGAATATATTTTAAAAATGTATTGACAATATAATGCGCATCTCATTGTGCGACAGGAAAGGTTGTTGAACATAATACGCACTATAACACTCTATCTAAAAAAAATTAACATAATATATAGAGATAAATAAAATAATTAAAAAATTTAATAATTCAATTACTGTCCATTCGATCGAACTGAAATTTTGATACATCATTTTTATCATCGACATGAATCTGCGTGCAAAATTTCAGCTCGCTAGCTTACAAGAAAGTGCGTTAAAAATCGATTCAAAGTCTTTTCAACAAGCAAGCACGCACACATGGTCGGTCGGTCGCGCGGGCTCAGACACAACAAGTTAATATAAAGAATTTTTTTTTAAAAATTAAAAATTCAATGTTTTATTATTTTAAAAAAAAAATAATTATTTTGTGTATTGGGGGTGGAACACTTCACTTTCGGGGGAGGAGGGTTGGGGATGGGTTTAGGGGCAATGTTTCACTTCGTCACAGACTGCTGGTGATACGAAAGAAACGGATTTTTGGTCGTATTTTTTTTAAAATGATGACTTTTCCAAAACAACATGCGGAACTGAAGATTTAACAAAAACTTGATCGTGTTGCTAAGACAGATATCTGGTACCAGCCCCCACAAATTGATCGTATGTTGAGACAGATATCTGGTACCAGCCCCCGCATCATGAAATTGCTTCTGCTCGTTTAAAACTCACCAGGGGAATATAATCGCAAAGCAGTTAAAAAATAAAACGTTCAGCACACACTCACAAATTCACTAACAGACGCTGCTAAGGCATGTAGTGGGATTTCTTCAACTGCTGCATTTAGAAGGCACCACATGAATGTCAGGGTGACGTCAGTGATGCAAACAACGACAACGCTTCTGTAGGTCAGCGCGACCTGGGCGGCTTACCACCGACATGCCAGAAAGAATCTTCACTGTTTTTCTACGTGGAGGCACAAAGTACCTGGCACAGAACTCCAAATAGGACTGTCTGTATCAGTGTCTATAAAAATAGGATTTTATATCTGTGGCCTTAACAATACGACTGTCTTTATAAGTTTCCATAACAATACGACTTGACTGATTTTAGGAGTGAAAATAATTAGCCATGACAGAATGGGAAGAGCTGTTATGACTGTGAAGTCACCTGTTTGCTCACGGTGTAGATTGCTTTAATTATCTTCTTGTGTTAAAGGGGCCGCCCATAAAGTACGTCACGGTATTTTTGAGAATTTTAACTCCCCCCCCTCCCCCTGTCACACACTATCACAAATCTCGGACCGCCCCCTCCCCACTAAAGTACGTCACACTTTCGTACACAATTTTTTTTTTATTAACAAAGTAATTAAAATTTAATATAAAACACCGTGACGTCACACATGGCCGGACACCCCCTTTCACACTTTCTCACACCCCTGCTCCCTCTGGAGCGTGACACTCGTAAAGAAAATATCGCTTATTTGTTTCGGCATAGAAGCTAGCAGAGGGCAAGAGAGTATTTCCCTCAATCATAATATTTTAATGACGTCATTATGCCACGGATCTAAGGATCAAATAACCC
>MUZC01000950.1:95735-118408 GCA_002072015.1 Radix auricularia
AAAGAGAGAGAGAGAGAGAGAGAGAGAGAGAAAGAGAGAGAGAGATATATATGATAAAAGAAGTTATAGAACTTGATCGAGAGAGAGAGAGATCTATGAACCAGAGAGAGAGAGAGAGAGAGAGAGAGAGAGAGAGAGAAAGAGACAGAGAAGGAGAGGGGGGTAAATGACAGAAAGGAAATTAGAGAAATAAGTCGAGAAAGAGCGATGACTCAGAGAGTTGACGGGAATAAGTTAGTAGTCGATGAAAGTCACGTGAGAAAGTGAGTAGATGGTGAACTGATAACATCCTTGTTTACATTAGTGAACTACTGATGGTTAGTTCAGATCCTTGTGTTTATTGCTATTCCCGTCATCGTATCAAGCGTGTTCAATCGCTTATCCCACGTGGGTCGTTGGGTCTCAGGTGGGACGCTGCACAACCACTAGAAATAGACGAGGAATGGACTGCTGTGTTTCCTGGTTGAATGTACTTGGCGAATTAAAGTCTTAAATCAGACAGACATCAGACCAAGAAATAGTTAACATGACAGAACGGTAAAGCAAATGTCACTAACTATGTCTTTCTCTGTAGCTCTCTCTCTCTCTCTCTCTCTCTTTCTCTCTCTCTCTCTCTCTCTCTCTCTCTCTCTCTCCCTCTTTTGTATATTCAGTCCATTGTCTGAGTTTGTTCTGTTATGTCACACCACTTCTTCTAAAGAAAATATTTTGCTGGAATTTCGCTATATTATATTCCTTGGTGGCTTCTGCTCTTTTAATTCTTATATTTTCCCCTTACTTTTCCATTTCAATATTTTCATAACTGGTTAATAATAAAATGCTACATATGATGAGGAAATGAGTATGTTAAAGATCCAGTATGTCCTAATGCTTAGAACAGGGGTATTTAACTTAATTTGCGGTCTGTGGGCCATATGAGGCCCGCTACAGAGTTTTTGTGGCCCACCAGCATTAAAAAATGTGCTTCATGTCCTCCGCGATGGAAATATTTTCCAAACAAGTGGAGCAATGAACCAGCCGAACTAAGTAAAAATATGTGATGAAATCCTTGTGTTTAATGAAGATTGGACGCACCAATATTTCTGAGGTAATATCCTTTTAAATAGTGGGACGCTCTCTTAGATCCAATAACTCAAAGTGGTATTCAGGCCAACATAATTTCCGACTCCTGACTTCGAGGCGATTGGTGGTTAAGTAAAACTGTACATCGCATCTTTTATTTTCTGTCTTTTAGTTTACTTGGGCCGAAAATTTCGCCCTCTCCCTTATAGCCGTCTTTGCACTATTTTGGGCCCCTATGCAAATAAATAGTGTTGGGCCCTTGGGCAAAGAGAGAATGCGCCACCCCCGCCGCAGGAAAAAATAAATAAATATATATAATATATATTTAAAAACATATTCCCATGAGGCACCTGTGCTCGTGGGCCCCCGGACAAATGCCCAACGGGCCATTTGCGTTAAGACGGCCCTGCATCCATCCACGTACGTAAGTGCTACTTCGTGAATCATCAGACTTAGTTTTGAACATTTATGGTATAAATGAGCACATCAATATCACTTGATTGTAGTTTGGCCGATACTACTAGACTTAGTTTTGAAATGAAGGATATTTCTCTCTGATCTCAGTTTCAAATATATTTTCATCTTCCCATCCGTTTGTCCCTGCAATATGATTGTCCCTCCAATATGAATGTCCCTCCAGTATGATTTTCCCTCCAATATGATTGTCCCTCCAATACGATTGTCCCTCCAATATGATTGTACCTCCAGTATGATTGTCCCTCCAATATGATTGTCCCTCCAATATGATTGTCACTCCAGTATGATTGTACCTCCAATATGATTGTCACTCCAATATGATTGTACCTCCAATATGATTGTCCCTCCAATATTGTTGTTCCTCCGATATGATTGCCCCTCCAATATTGTTGTCCCTCCGATATGATTGTCCCTCCAATATGCTTGTCCCTCCAATATGATTGTCCCTCCGATATGATTGTCCCTCCAGTATAATTGTCCCTCCAATATGCTTGTCCCTCCGATATGATTGTCCCTCCAATATGATTGTCCCTCCGATATGATTGTCCCTCCAGTATAATTGTCCCTCCAATATGATTGTTCCTCCAATATGGTTGTCTCTCCGATATGGTTGTCCTCCAATCTGTTATTTCCTCAAATTTCTACAGCTCCAGTCTTTTGGGATTTCCCCAATAGCGTCCCCCCCCCGACATCAGCTAACCTGCCAATTAATTGCTCAACGTGCAGTATAAATTTTTCCCTCTTGTAGAACAAAGACTGTCTCAGCATTCTGCGGCCTTCATTTTCTGCCACTGCCACACAAACAGCTCACCACACAAACAGCTCACCACACAAACAGCTCACCACACAAACAGCTCACCACACTGCCACACAAACAGCTCACCACACTGCCACACAAACATCACCACACAAACAGCTCACCACACTGCCACACAAACAGCTCACCACACAAACAGCTCACCACACAAACAGCTCACCACACAAACAGCTCACCACACAAACAGCTCATCACACAAACAGCTCACCACACAAACAGCTCACCACACTGCCAACAACATCCAGAGATGCACACACGATTGTTTTTAGAACAGCCTTTGCCTGTGTTATAAACACGCCTCTTACAATGTTAGTTCACCGATACATGGGCAGGAATTTGTGTAGTAGATAAACAATAGGCGTCGACCAGTGGGGTTGGGATTTGGTCATTACAAGAGTTTATGGTTATAAGTCAGATAGAAGTTTTCAACTTGGTAAATCCAATACGTCATCCGAATGGATCATCCATTGTAAGTCACGGGAAACGATAATAACAGCATTTGATTAAATGTAAACTTAATATCTAAGCAAAATAAATAATGCAAACAGTTAATTCTAACGTTTATTTTGAATGGATAATACACATGGTTAATTTAAATTTAGCGATTTCGAATAGATGATAGTCATCACAGCCACAAAATAACTCAAACACAGCAGTCATGAGCTCCCCCCCCCCCGGCCACACACACACTTATACTCAATACAAATCTTAAAGCAGGATTATTTGATAGGATCAACCTTTGAGATTGCTATCTCGAATTAACTATGACTATCATCTATTCGAAATCGCTAGTCATCAGCTCATAAAGAGAGGGATTAAAAAAATAGTCCAGCCAACTGGGATGGAGGGGGGGGGGGGCGGCGGCGTCAGGTACAATAACGGCCTCAGTTAGGGCCGCTCCTGGTCGTCTGGAGGTTGACCAGGTACAAACAAACCTTGAAGGGGTGGGGCTAATATTAGGCAGCGCAGCTTGATTAAAGGTAAATTATTGCTGTTTGCGTCTGCGTAGTTTAAGGTACGGCTCTGCAAACCAATCTGAAAAGTTTAAATGTTAAATACGTTAGTAGAGTCCCGTGAATATATTAGCGCAAGCTAAATGAGCTTTTGTTATTAAGATGTTAGGCAAACACACATAGAAACATAAGTTTAAAAACAAATACCCCCACACACGCTCACATCCACACCACACACACACACATTGTCCTTAATTAATGCCAACTGTTTTAGGTCGTTCGATAGTGAACATATGATATTGATGGTAGGACAGAGATGGGTGGACATTGATGGTAGGACAGAGATGGGTGAAGTTTGATGGTAGGACAGAGATGGGTGGCCAATGCTGGTAGAATATAGATGGGTAAATATTGCTTAGCATAATAAAATACAAATTTATAGAAAAGGACAATAATATATATATATATATAGCTAATAGATCTATATTAATATAGTTAAGTCCATTTACAAATTTATTTCAAACATAAATATTAGGTCAAAAATAAATAAAATAGAACAACACACAAAAACTCCTATCTATGTTGTTTATAACAATCTAAATTTGATGCATGCCTCACAATGGGATATTTTTACAGACCCATGTTTTCTCTTTTATTTCAATGTGATATGTTTTCTACTAAATTTGTCCCATAATGTGATATATTCACTTACCATATCGTCCCATCTGTCCCATAATGTGATATATTCACATACCATATTGTCCCATCTGTCCCATAATGTGATATATTCACATACCATATCGTCTCATCTATCCCATAATGTGATATATTCACTTACCATATCGTCCCATCTGTCCCATAATGTGATATATTCACCTACCATATCGTCCCATCTGTCCCATAATATGATATATTCACATACCATATCGTCCCATCTGTCCCATAATGTGATATATTCACCTACCATATCGTCCCATCTGTCCCATAATGTGATATATTCTCATACCATATTGTCCCATCTGTCCCATAATGTGATATATTCACCTACCATATTGTCCCATCTGCCCTATAATGTGATATATTCATCTAACATATCGTCCCATCTGCCCTATAATGTGATATATTCACCTACCATCTCGTCCCATCTGTCCCATAATGTGATATATTCACCTACCATATCGTCTCATCTGCCCCATAATGTGATATATTCCCCATCCACGTTGTTCCCGCCTCACAGTTGTCAACACAATATGTGTGTGGTAGACGTCAGACAAAGATTTATGGCTGAACTACCGCCATTTTGACAATCTTCTGTCACGTGACTTGTTTAACGTAATTTGTAAACAAGAGTTCTCAAATTTTCAATGGGATGAGGCAGACTTTGCGTCAAGTTGGGACAATTAGCTTGTCCACCTATAAATGATTAAAGGGAGTGGGGGAATCCGTAATTATTTTGTAATCATGCATATGTCCTAAAAAAAAAAAATTCCTCCCAGTAGTGGCGTCCACGGGGGGTGCGGTGGGGGCGGGCCGCCCAGGTGACACCCTCAGGGGGTGACACCAAAATGTAAAATTCT
The DNA here is from genome assembly GCA_002072015.1 of Radix auricularia. Classification (NCBI taxonomy): domain Eukaryota; kingdom Metazoa; phylum Mollusca; class Gastropoda; family Lymnaeidae; genus Radix; species Radix auricularia. Next base: position 100,622 of record MUZC01000950.1, read on the forward strand.
GTACATTCAAGTTATTTTGCATTGGAAACCTCGGAGAAGTTCTATGGGTTAAGTCGTGACGGGGTTGACACCAGCCTCAGCGACGCCTCTGCCTCCCAGCCAACATAATTTTCAATAATGTTTTTAATTACCATTAAGAGAAAAGGTTAGATTTGAGTTTGTTTGTTTGTTTTTTTTTTTTTTTTTTTTTTAGATTATGGTAAGTATCAAGTTTCTGGAAAGTTACTTTGGAAGTACCATGTGTAGTATCTTTATATAACAGACCAGTTAATTTCGTTGCTCTCTGTGTTATTCTTGTACCGCAATGGGAACTTCGTCTACGGAAATGACAGGAAATTAAACCATGGTTAATAGAAATAATTTAAGAAATATGTCCCACCAGTCCTTTTGAAATTCATACTGTCTCTGTAAAAACCCCAGAGCGGTATTCTCTGCGCTTTGGGAACTGCGGTGCGCACTGAGCCATGGCGTTCGCACTGAACCATGGCGCGGGCAGTGAACTATGGTGTGCACATTTTTACAAGCTTTGTTCCAAATATTTTGTCTAAGGTTACGTTGACATTATCCAAATGATAATCGTGTGTCAATCTGACGCAAAGGTCTTGGCGACAGACCACGGCTGGGTGGGTAAGAAGCCCTCCCCCTCCCCCTGACATGGATGACCTGATTTGTAAGCACCCAGTGAGCTTTAAGACAACATCCAGTTTTTATTAGATTCTGGCCACACCAGATGAGATATGTTCAACAACCTTTCATGTCGCGCAATAAGATGCGCATTGCATTGACATTACTTTTTAAAAATATATTCACGATCGGTGCGCATTATATTAACAACGTTTTACGAGACATAACTAGAATTTTTTATTTTCGGATTGTTTTGCCCTGCGTGTTATAATGAACATCCTTATAGTTATGTCTCGTATATAAAGGATTTATGGTGAAAAACTTTCTTTTCGACGGTCCCCCCCCCCCTCAATAAAGGGAGACGTGTTTACTTCACATAGATAATATAATGTCTTTTATTCTTTCACAGGTGACTCTTATGGACATGAAACCTCCAGAAACGACCTAGATGAGCTAGAATCGACATTGATAGGATTTTTGACCAGTTTGGTGATATAAAATTCTTACAGGAATCGTCTGCTGGCATCCAAGACAAAATAACCTTGACATTAACTGATGAGGTCACGTGTGATAACGTTGACACTCATGCGAGTAAACCTTGGCGAACTTCACCAGTTCTTTTGATGCTCGTGAGAGCTGAGGTCAAGGCAAGGTCTTGCCATCCAGGAACATCATGCTCTTCAGATTGTTAGCGGAAACTTTTGCTTTTTCATTTCTTTTTGTGACGCGGGCGTCAACACGGGCGGCGCCCCGACAACCCCAAGAGTGTGGCGGAGAGCGGCTCGAGGGCGACAAGTGGTTTGATGGTTGTCGCTGGTGTGTGTGTGGCGCCAGTGGTCGAGTGTGCTCGGCCATGTGTTCGGATCTCGTGCTGGAGATACCGCCATGTAAACATGTGGGCTCAATGTAAGTAGAGTTGTGTACCTTGTGTGTGTGTCTGTAGAGTTGTGTACCTTGTGTGTGTGTCTGTAGAGTTGTGTACCTTGTGTGTGTGTCTGTAGAGTTGTGTACCTTGTGTGTGTCACTAGAGTGGTGTCCCTTCTGTGTGCCACTAGATTTGTGTACCTTGTGTGTGTCACTAGAGCTCTGTACCTTATGTGTGTATCTAGAGTTATGTAACTTGAATGTGTCACTAGAGTTGTGTACCTTCTGTGTTTCTCTAGATTTATGTAGCATGTTAACATCTCCTTGTATGATGTTAACATAGTGTATCATGTTAACATCTCCTTGTATGATGTTAACATAGTGTATCATGTTAACATCTCCTTGTATCTTATTAACATCTCAGTATATCATGTTAACATTTCCTTATATCATGTTAACATCTCCTTGTATCATGTGAACATCTCCGTGTATCATGTTAACATATCTAAATGCTCCGACAGATGAACCCAGGAATGCGATATGTTGTTTATCCTGCCTATCAATATGTTAACACATCACTATTTACTAATGCCAAATAGAGTAGAGTCTTGTAAATCTAAAGTAAACTATGTGCTTGCACCGTTCAGGTCAATTAAAGGAAGAGTTCTTTTACAAATAATAATAATAATAATAATAATAATAATAATAATAATACAACATTTATCAAGGCATGAAAGTAATGGCACATTAGTTTTCTTTCTTTGTTTTCATGTTGTTGTAAAGACACAAGACTGAAGGATTGATAACTGGGAGTCTTGTTAAATTGGAGTTTTGTTATATGAGAGTCGTCTTACACAGCGAGACTCGTTTTTCTATTGGTAGCATAAGCCGCGGTTAAAATATAGATGTTGATAGTTGCATTCCCATTGCGTCACAAAGGCTAGTGTCCACCTGAAACACACACACACATACACATACACACACATACACACACATACACATAGACACACATACACACACACACTCACACATACACACTCACACACACACACACACACACACACACACACACACACACACACACACACACACACACACACACATACACATACACACACACACACACACACACACACACATACACACAAAGCTTCCTCCCTTTGTGGCTCCACATAACGGATATGGTTGTAAACACCAGGATCTTCCTTGTTATCAGTCACCGTTTATCTACATTCGTTTCTTTGATTATCTCATCAAAAATGTTGTTGTTGTTGTTGTTGTTTTTGTTTTGTGGGTTTTGTTTACATTGTGTTTGAATTCATACATTTCGAGCAAGCGATTTGCTCAAGTTCTTTGTTCAGGGAATTTAAACTCTTATTAAATATTTCATTAGAAATTTCATGGCGTAGTGAGTAGTGGACACACAATTAGCCGTTGTGACGTGCCATTTATACCAAATATCCTTGCTTGAGCTTTGACCTTTGAAAATCTGCCTCCTTATTTCAAAAGTTCTAATAGTTATCCATATTTTCGTGGATTGACTCGTTGTGTTAGAAGTCTTTATTCTTCTGTTTGAACCCAAATGGTCCGATTCGCTTTAAAAAGCAACTAATTCTATGCACACTTCTAAACATTTTTAATGGCGAATAGATCGTATGAATATTTCTAACAAAGAGAAGCTTTAAAAAAAATATTCAAAAAATTAACCTAATATTATTGCGAAAGGAAAGGCGCGCAATAACACGATCAATGTCTTGCTTCTTTGTTGTATGATAGGTAATAACCTTGTGCCTTTATGACTCGAAGTTTTAGGATCCTTGCTTAGAAACTAAACGATTAATGGCTTCCTGACATGTTTGTTCGTAGTTTGGGGACCCCTAGGCTAGAATCTAAACGATTAATGGCTTCCTGACAGATTTGTTCGTAGTTTGGGGACCCCTAGGCTAGAATCTAAACGATGAATGGCTTTCCTTGATATGTTTGTTCGTAGTTTGAGGACCCCTGGGCTAGAATCTAAACGATGAATGGCTTCCCCTGATATGTTTGTTCATAGTTTGAGGACCCCTGAGCTAGAATCTAAACGATGAATGGCTTCCTGACATGTTTGAGTGAATGTACCTGGTCAACTTTCAGGTGTAAAAATGTTTTTACCTGTCTCGTAGACTAAATAGACAACTGTCGTGTAGATCTACCTGGCTGATACACTTTGAGTGTCCGGGCTCTTGGCTATTTATACAGCTGACATCAGTGATTGATTTACGGGGGCGGAAAGAGGGCTGATGGACTGGGGAGATGTGGCAAGTTTAACCCCAAAACTTTTAAATTAAAAAAAAATATACAATGCTTTTCCATGCTTTTTTTTTTGTTGAGAAAGCATTGTGTTTCGCTTAAATTTGGTTTTTTGAAATGATAGACTTAAATAAATGCAACCAACATTATGAGCCCGCCCACCGAATGTGCCATATGGTAACGCCCCTGATATTAACGTCAGAAAATTACAATGGCGATTTGTTGTCGCAAAGTTCATTGTACTCTCCCTTTATCACCACCAAAAGCCTCGACAAATGGGCCACGGAGCAGCACGTTGGAAGTACCACCGTGCCGATATAGTACCACCGGGGCGATATAGTACCACCGTGCCGATATAGTACCACCGTGACGATATAGTACCGACGTGCCGATATAGTACCGCCGTGCCGATATAGTACCGACGTGCCGATATAGTACCACCGTGCCGATATAGTACCGACGTGCCGATATAGTACCACCGTGACGATATAGTACCGACGTGCCGATATAGTACCACCGTGACGATATAGTACCACCGTGACGATATAGTACCGACGTGCCGATATAGTACCGACGTGCCGATATAGTACCACCGTGACGATATAATACTGCCGTGCCGATAGTGTGTATCCCCAACGTAGCATTGTTCCTAATATTATACGCACTAATTTATCAAGGAGGAGAACATTTGTTTTTTTTTCACTTTGATGGAAAATTTTAATAGCTTTATTTCTAAAAATAACACCACTTTTCATTTTGGTCGCCATGCCTTTGAGCTATTTTTATTTTTCACTTCAAGAAATTACCCAACCATATTTTAAAAAAAAAATAATTTAAAAAAAATTTTCCTTACCCTCTATACCTTTTTCATGACCCACTTTACCTTTTTCCTTACCCACTATACCTTTTTCCTTACCACTGTACCTTTTTCTTACCTTAAATTCTTGTGGGAAACAAACAAATTTCCGCCGCTGTGTGCGCTATGCTGTTTGGGCTCAAAGTTTGTATGATTCACTGAGGAGAGAGTTCTCCTGGCTGACAATAAACTTCTTTGTTAGGAACAAGCGAGTGTGTGTATGTGTTTGGGTGGGGTGGGGTGGGGGGCTTAGATCTGATAATTTGTCCATAACCCCCACCCCCAACCTCTGCTTGAAACGTACATTGAACCTTAGTGTTAAACTATGGAATGACCTTTTCAACTTATTTCAACTGTCGGGAAAGTTGATACAGGGGGGAAAAAGGTAGGACGGTATAATCTTGTGTTTGGAAGGAGCGCCTGTAATGCATACGATAAGTTAATCGCTGTCAGGAATTACCAATAACACGACTGCCACACGTCATGCCATCTTGACTTACGTATAGCTGTCTGTTTGGCCCTAAGCTTCTTGGTTTCCCACAGGCTTCACTGTGCCGTGCCGAGGTGTTAACGCCAACAGCCGCGCACAAAAACAGGGGGGCATACAGTAAACACTTAATTCTTGTTAAGGGGGAAGAGTTTACACGCCCTCGCTATAGCCTTGAATTAAGGATTTGAGTTGGGTTGGGTGTAATGGAGTATGTAGTAAGTCTCCACGAGTTCCGTTTTTACGCGTGACGCATACGATGAGTATGCTCCCCTTTGTCGTGTGAACGGAAGTAGGAATTAAAAGCTGGTGATCTCCCTCCACACCAGACTAAGATGATCGACTCTCGGGCGTCTACCCGAAACTCTTTCATTTATTCGCGCCCTGTTTGTATGTAACAAATCTTTCTGGACCAATTTCTTTCTTTATCTCAAAACACTTTTGCTTGACATTAAAGTAGTAGAACTGCTCTGGGTCTCTGAAATGTGTGAACTCTTTGTCTAATTTACTGGTCAAAACATTAAAGCAAGTTAGAAGAATGACAATTGGTTTTTACTTTTTAAAAAAATCTGGTTGCAGTCTATTTTCACCCCTTTAGATGTATGCTACAGAGTAACTAATTTCAAAGAATAGTGTATGTTCACTAAAACAATATTTATGAAAATATGTCAATTTGATGCGATCCGCGCAATTTTTAATTTTTTTTTTTTATCTGGTAGAAACTTTTGAACGATCGCCCGCTAATACATTTAAATAATCATGCGTTCATGTTGCACAGCAAAGATCTTCTCAAACTGCAACTAATATATAAGATCTTCTGAAACTGAAACTAATATATGAGATCTTCTCAAACTGAAAGTAATATATAAGATTTCTCAAACTGAAATTAATATATGAGATCTTCTCAAAAACTGAAACTAATATATGAGATCTTCTCAAACTGAAACTAATATATGAGATCTTCTCAAACTGCAACTAATATATAAGATCTTCTCAAACTGAAACTAATATATAAGATCTTCTCAAACTGAAACTAATATATTATATCTTATCTTTCATCAATAATTAGTTGGTGATATAATAATTATTAGCAAAAACCATAAATAATAATTTTAAAAATGTCATTTTCTTGCCTCCTGTCATATGTCATTGCCCATAAAAAATTTCACTGGACAACAATATATATATTTTTAAAAAATCTCTTTAAACGTATGTTATTACAGATGATTTCTGGTCTAGGATGAGTGTGTCTATTCCCCCATAGCACCGCTTTGTTGTGTTTAAATGTAATCTCTATTCTAGGTATATTGCCTCCTCTCCCAAGAAATAAAAAAGTAATCATTTTAAGTTTCATTAAAAATTTTCGCCATATGAACCCTGTCGGGGGCATGTTTATATGGAAATACTTGATACGAGAATCAGATACTAAATAAAGACATTTCATTCAACATTTAGTAGAGTTGAACTGTTTTTTAAGTGTTTAGCACAGTGAAACTCTTAGTTCAGTGTTTAGCTTAATCTATTTCTCGGTGTTTAGCCCCGTTAAACAGTTAAACTCATTTAAGTTCCATTCTTGTTATCCCCCCTCTTTGTTGTCTTTTCCAGGTGGTTGGACGGCTCCTACCTGTGCAAGTGCTACACCCATGGCATCGAGTGCACGGTCGACAGGGTCCTGGCTGACAACTTGCTCCACGACAACCCCGACTGGAGCAACCCCTTCCACGCCGAGTGCGTCAAGAACAACCCCCACAACTGCGTGTGTGGCCTGGACGGCGTGCCCTCATGCACGGCCAAGGCCATTGACCGCAGCAGCCACCCCAACGCCAAGACGTTCATCCTCCCGGCGCCCGTACCGTTCTCCCCGCGTACCATTGCGCCCCAAGACGTTTACTACCAACAGCGAAACGGCGTCCAGCACAAAACTCGGCTCCCGGACGGGAGCTCGTCGGAGCCTCGCTACATACAGCACAATGAGTTTTATCCATCTCGTCACGCTGTATTCAGACGTGATTTAAGGCGAGATTTCCCCAAAGACAATTTTCGAGACGGAGATAATACAAGGACTTCTCCTTTCTGGTACATCGATAACCTTATCAGAAGGCAAGAAAAATATCTAGATTTTTACGATTTTTATGAAAATTATTTTCACAGATCTAACAGTAGACAAGACTTTAGAGATACGTCCAGTACAAATTTGGAAAGCGAGGAGGGGGGTCAGAAAAACAACTATTTATCAGAGAATTCCGAAACGGAAACATTGCCAGGGGTCTACGGATACGCCCCTGTCTACAAGGATTATAATTGGGAACCGGAAGTGGGTTCGAAAGATTATAAGAGACCCTCGGTTGACCGTCGCGGTAGGAGCAGGCACGAGAAGACAAGGGGGGATGGTCTGGTTTATGACGAGCCAAAAACATTCAAGCAATCCGTGGTGGCTGTCAGTGATGACAGATGCAGGTAAATGATATGACAATGTTTTGTGACAATAGTTAATGTTAATGTGTTATGTCATGTTTTATGTCATGTTTTATAACATATTGCATTGCTATAACAGGTCAAGTGTTTGGGATATGTCAATACTGTACAGCGAATGAATATATTTAAGGACATATGCCATTTGTTTTATGATGTATGTCAATGTTTTATGACATCTGTCATTGTCATATGTCAATGTTTTATGAGATATGCCAATGTTTTATATCATTCGCGAAACACTGAACAAGTAGAGGTAAGTGGCAATGACAGCATGTAAGACTGACAAACGCCTTGTTCTACTCAATGTTATCTGGTTTCGACGTTACAAATCAGCTGACTTGGGCGTTTGATCCTGTCTGAAAATAAATTATGTTCCAATATTAAAGTCTGTTCCTGGTTTTCGTCAAACATAAACTAGCATTTAAACTTTTTAAAAAGACAGTTTGTTGTTGTTGTTGTTGTTTTTTAACCACTTATATATTTATCTAAAATATTTCTGTGAAGTGTTTGGGTTGGTTTCGGGGGNATAAATGACGTCATGCACCTAGGGGGGGAGGGGTCCAAGCATTTATGACGAGGGAGAGTTTTAAGAATTGTGACGTGACGTCAAAACATGATAATTAAAATGAAAGTTCTACTTAAATATTCGATTTCTTAACAATTTATTTTCAGAGATTTCACATGGTTTCACGCGCGTTACGGTATTAGACTGCAGCATTACACTAATTACATACTAAAATGACAGTAAAGTGATTTAAAACATGCTCATTTTGAAATAGAAAATATGAATTTTAGGGGGTGGGGGCAAAGTTTTTTGACGTCACATTGGAGGGGGGATCTAAGTTTTTGTGACGAAGTGTGACGAGGGGGGGGGGCGAGGAGGGTTAAAAATCAGCCAAAATGGCGGGACGTCATTTATGGACGGCCCCTAGGACAAAGAGTGGAGATTGTACATGAATCTTACAGTTAAAGCCCATATGTTTTCTTCTATGAATATGGCCCTCTCATTGTAAAAAAAAATGTTTTGACACCCTGTTTTAATGCATAGTTTAGAGATTAAGCTTTATGCTTCAATAATTGACCAGTTCAGGATAGGTTAGAGATTAACATTAGTTGTTAACGATGGTAATCAGTAATATTTGCGACATAGCTAGGAAAAATTATCAAAGGAGACAACAGTTTAAAACAACATCAAAACCAATAAATAGGTTTCGATTATTTCCCTTGAAAAAAAAAAAAAGATGAGCGAGAAATGTCATGGCTGGTAAAGGGTGTTGCTGTTTTTAAATCTTTGTTGTTGATTTCACCGTCTTGTCGTTCTCTCTCCGTGTCGTGGTCTCGCCCGCAGAAAAAACAAAAGTAAAAAATTACCCACTTCCCGTGATCCTATCGAGCTGAATTTTCGCACATAGAATTGTGTCATATAACAATGCATTGATTCAAAATTTCAGATCGATCGGATTAACCGTAATTAAATTAATGAATCTTTATTTTATCTCTATGTATCGTATGTAGCATGTGTAGCCGTCTGCTATAGATGACCTCCACGTGTCACTGAAGATTCACTCCAACCCTCGACGTCACAGGACTGATGTCACGCAGTGCGAATGATATCAAACATAATCAATACTTTTAGTTATGTCTCATGTATAAGGGAATTATAGTCAAAAACTTTGTTTTTACGGGATGTTAAATTATTGTGGTGATTCTAATCTGAAACAAGAATGGCGGTGTCTTTATGTGATGTGAAAAATATTCTTTCTTACGTCAGTGAGTTCATTCTCTCTTCTATAATGCACATGTTTCTATCTAAAGATATGTTCTCTTCTACAATACACATGTTTTAATCTAAGATATGTTATCTTCTACAATACACATGTTTCTATCTAAAGTTATGGTGTCAACTATAATACACATGTTTCTTTCTAAAGATATGGTCTCAACTATAATACACCTGTTTCTATCTAAAGATATGTTCTCTTCTACAATACTCATATTTATATCTACAAATATGGTCTCTACTACAATACACATGTTTCTATCTACAGATAGGGTCTCTACTATAATACACATGTTTTTTATCTACAGATATGGTCTCTACTATAATACACATGTTTCTATCTACAGATATGGTCTCTACTATAATATACATGTTTCTATCTACACATATGGTCTCTACTATAATACACATGTTTCTATCTACAGATATGGTCTCAACTGTAATACACATGTTTCTATCTACAGATATGGTCTCTACTATAATAAATGACATGGTTCTATCTACACATATGGTCTCTACTATAATACACCTGTTTCTATCTACAGATATGGTCTCTAGTACAATACACCTTTTTCTATCTACAGATATGGTCTCTATTATAATACACCTGTTTCTATCTACAGATATGGTCTCTATTATAATACACATGTTTCTATCTACAGATATGGTCTCTACTATAATACACATGTTTCTATCTACAGATATGGTCTCTACTATAATACACCTGTTTCTATCTACAGATATAGTCTCTACTATAATACACCTGTTTCTATCTACAGATTCGGGGTACGCTGGTACGGCGGTTCTCTGCGTTGTTCTTGTGACAATGAGGACGGCTCCATCTCGTGTGGTGACCCCAGCTTTGTGGCCCTCACTATTGACGTCTTCAGACTCAAGGGAGCTAACTGTGACGAAGGTAACATGTCTGGGGTGGGAGGTTGGGGGGNAACTTGAAAATTATCTGTAAAACATTTTTAGTCTTATCTAAAGAGGGGGGGTCAGCATAAATTTGGCTCACAAGTCTAGATTAGTTATGCGTTGTGGGGTTAAGGTTAGCTATTTATAATGGTTTGTTTTTTCTGGTTAATTATTCGTTACTTAACGTTGAAGTATATTTCCGTTATGAAAGCAAATATTTAATTTATAGTTGCCCAAATGAAGCTCAAAATTCACATTGTGAAACGAGTGCCACAAAGAAGATAAAGAATTGAATGACATAAACATTGCACAAAAACGATCACAATGTTTATCTTATAACAGTTTGTGATGATATTAACGATGTCAGTGTTAAGACCACAAGTTGCAGGACATTTCCGTCAAGTCCAGTGTTACCTCATGAGTCATGCTCTTGATAGGCTCGAGCCTTCGGCTTAAATGACCCGACTTTCAATACCTGCGGCGGGTCTCAAAATAAGAGCATCGCCATACATGTAGTCTCCGCAGTTTTAGTGCTGCTTGGCATGTCCGCATCCCTAGTCGCTGCTTGGAATTCGGACATTATATGCGTTCCCTAATGTATTCACCGCCAGTATACAAGATGTATTAGACCGTTAGCACAAAATGCTTTAGACTGCTCGTATTATCCCGTCAATACAAGATGTATTAGACAGTCAGTGCAAGATGCATTGGACCGTCATACCAGATGTATTAGACAGCCAGTACAAGATGTATTAAACCGTCATACAAGATGTATTAGACAGTCAGTACAAGATGCATTAGACTGTCAGTACAAGTGTATTAGACCGACATACAAGATGTATTAGACCGTCCTACAAGATGTATTAGACAGTAAGTACAAGATGTATTAGACAGTCAGTACAAGATGTATTAGACCGTTATGCAAGATGTATTAGACAGTAAGTACAAGATGTATTAGACAGTCAGTACAAGATGTATTAGACCGTCATACAAGATGTATTAGACAGTCAGTACAAGATGTTTTAGACCGTCATGCAAGATGTATTAGACAGTCAGTACAAGATATATTAGACTGTCATGCAAGATGTATTAGACAGTCAGTACAAGATGTAAGAGACCATCAGTACTATATGTATTAGATCGTCAGTACAAGATGTATTAGACCGTCAGCAGAAGATGTATTCGACCTTTAGCATCAGGTGCACCGATTTTAACATCAATGATGGGAGTTAGTAACCCAACCTGAACTCTATTTATTTCTCTGACCTGTGTGCTCAATAACTACGTTACTTGAGATTACATTGAATTTTGTTTTTTATCTCACACAGGTCAGTGGCACGACCCCCAAAGGAGTTGTCTCCACTGCGAGTGCCTGACCCACAACGTCCTTCAGTGTGGTCGTTCAGAGCTATGCCCCTTGCCTCTGCTCATCGGCTTCAACACGGAAGACCTGGAGAACTTCAACGACCGCAAAGACCTCGAGCACAACACCGGGGAGTTCAAGGGTCAAGACGTTGAAAACTTGACCTGGGACTTCGGACACGGGGGGAGGTCATCGAAGCTTAATCCGGCAGACGATCACGAAAACAAACCAACCGCGGTCGACAAGGACCTGGACGAAGTAGATTCACCTATATCGTCCGGTGAGGCGGACGGCTCCGGTGAGGTCAAGCCGGCCAAGAACGTCATTGACGGGGGTGACCTGGAGCCACCGCACGAGTTCGTGGACAAGCGCGGAACTGTCAGCTCCACCAAGAAACCAAACAAAAAACCCAACGGCAACAAGACGACGACACCGACCAGTGAGAAAATTAACCGCGGGAAACAGAACGTTCCCGACTCTAAGGCCACGACGTTCGTCATCATTCAAGACTGTAAACCTGGCCGGGTCTGGACGACCGGTTGCAAGAGGTGCACGTGCTCCGCTGCCGGGAAGAAAATCTGCGACGAAAGCAAGTGCAAAAACGGTCAGAGAACTACATCCACCACCACCAGCAGCACGAGCACCACCACAACCACTACGTCCACCCCATCGACAACAGCGTCCACAACAGCTACGTCGACGACAACCACAGAAGCCACCACGTCCAGCACCTCCACCACTTCGCCCCCTCCCTCCACCACCACGTACAGACGCCCACGACCAAAGCCGAAACCGGAGCCGAAGAGCGTGCTCCCTGTGGTTCGCGACGGTCCAGTGGTTTTCAAGTCACTGTTCGACGCCAGACCCTGTGGACGATTCAACGAATCGGAACATTACTGGGTAGACTGTAACATATGCATCTGTACGAAGCAAGGCCCAAAATGTACAGCGCAAAGTTGTCTCTAGCGATTCCAGCGTGTATGTGAGTGTGTATGTAACTTATGTACAAAACAAAGACCATAGTGTGCAGCTATGACATGGCTCGTGTGGCTCATGTATGACCGGCTATGACCTGGCTATATTGGCTCCTGTATGATCGGCTATGACTTAGCTCTAGTGGCTCATGTATGACCGGCTATGACCTCGCTATATTGGCTCCTGTATGACCGGCTATGACTTGGCTCTAGTGGCTCCTGTAAGTCCATGTGTGTGAACTGGTTCTTGTGCCAAAAGTGCATTTTTGTTTTTATTTTCATGTTTTGTTTTACTTGTTTGAAATATGTTTCCATGATTTTTTTAACTGATCAATAAAATGATGCGATGGTATATTTAATTTTCAATATCTGATTGTGTTTATCGTATCTGTTACAGATGCTCCTAATATAAAGAAGAGTATAGCATTCTACGCGTATCCATGGTCCAGCATTTACATTAGACCTCACAGATTTGGCTCGGCGTGGTACAGTTTTCTGTATTTTGAATATTCGCTCGTATTCGCCAGGTCATTACTTGTTGATATCACAAGGAATTAACACTAACAGCAGAAAACAAAAAACGCGCTCTACTTTTGCTGTTCCATGTGCAAGCGCCAGCTTTGTTTGTGAAAACTTCGAGAGTAGCGGAAATCTCTACTCTTTGTTTTCGAAATTTCTAGTCATTTGTCCAATTTGATGCCAGAAAGCACCATAACCTCAGTCGGCCTTGACATTGCTGAAATCCGCAACTTGGTAATCAATAAACTCGGCCTCTAAATAATCAAAATCTGCCAAAGACACAATTTTTGTAAAAAGCTGGGCCAGTTTTAAAATTTCCAACTCTTCCACCGATATTCTGTTAGTGGGTTAGGCTTTCTTTTCTTGATTGCACCGACTGCATTGGTATAAAATGCAAGAACAGCAATGAAAATTTTTCAACAGTCGATGGATCATCTACTTTTTACAGCTGTAGTTTAGCTTGATAACCATTGAATAATTTATCGCGTGATTTAAAGTTTGTACTTTTCAGCTAACAAGAAAGCTCTTAAGTTAATTAATAGTGCGCTGGATGCCACTAAAAAAATTTAAAATTATAATTTGAATCAAGAAAATAGGTATCACAAACATGATTTTTCTGATTTTTTAAACGTTGAGATTCCACGTTTTTTCAAATTTGTTTGCGGACGTCTTAATGTTTTTACGGAATTTTACGGAGGGACAATTTTACGACAAATCTATACGAACTGTCCGTAAAATTACGGACATTTGGCAACCCTGATTGTATAGTGACTATAGTTCAAAAGCAGCATATTGTTACAAATTTGAATCAGGGGAATTAACCCTATCTTTGTTACGATTTAAAGATTACAAGAAGTGACCTCTCCCGATTTTGTGTGTTCGCCATTACAATAGAGTACGATAATGCCTGTTAAAGATAAAGGTGGTGGGCCCCATTACAATTGAGTGCTCTAAGGGCCTGTTAAAAGATGAAGGTGGTGAACCCCCATTACAATAGAGCACTCTAATGCCTGTTAAAAGATAAAGGTGGTGGGCCCCCATTACAATTGAGTACACCAATGCCTATTAAAAGATGAAGGTGGTGGGCCCCCAATACAATTGAGTACTACAATGCCTGTTAAAAAATGAAAGTGGTGAACCCCCATTACAATAGAGCACTCTAATGCCTGTTAAAAGATAAAGGTGGTGGGACCCCATTACAATTGAGTACACCAATGCCTATTAAAAGATGAAGGAAGTGGGCCCCCATTTCAATTGAGTACTACAATGCCTGTTAAAAGATGAAAGTGGTGTACGCCTTTCAAGATATAACAGGTTATACAGCAATTATTCAATGAGTAAATCCCCGCCCTGCCTCTTGTGCTAATTATTACCTTTAAATGAACTCGCCACATCTCCAAATTTTAATCTATGACTTTCTAAATGATCTAATTACTTTGAAATTTTTTTTTTTTTTTTTTTTTTTTTTTTTTAAAATATTTTTCAGACACAAAAGAAAAAATACGACAACCAATATTAATTGACTTAAGTTACATTACTGATATAATGAGAAAAACATAGACAAATTAAGTCTTACTACTTCTTATAATTGAATTCACAGCAATCCTACATGTGGAAGAAAGTCAGCAGTCCCGAGCCTGCGCTCTTCGTGGGCCTTCCCGGATAACCCCCTCAGCCCTCTGGCCCCCTAAGGGACGTAAATTTGAGAAGCCCCCCCCCAGAGCGGTCGCTTCTAGATGCGGCCGCCTGGGCGTCCGGGACACTAGGTCGAAAACGCCCCCCACTAAAGTTGTCCTCCCGAGGGAGGGGTGGAATTTCCCTACTTTGACTCGCTATCACTTCGGCGCCACCCCGGCAAAACTTACGAGTCTTATTAGTTAGGATCGCCGCAATGCGGGGATCATCACTGCCCAACCAGCAATAAAATGTATGAATATATATTGTTTCTAAAAATAATTAAAATTATAATGAATTAAAGGCAAGAAAGTAACAGGAAAGTGCAAATAACTTTAAGTCAAAAAATCAACTTGAAAATTATCTGTAAAACATTTTTAGTCTTATCTAAAGAAACGCCCCTTCTATACAGAAGATTAGAGATCGTTAACTATATTAGATCTCGCGGGGGCATGGTTGTCCTGCAGTACATTATAGGCCACGCAAAGATACCACAGCAAGAAAAGGCAAACTTGCTGGCACAACAGGGTGCTGCCCAGCCCCAAATCGAACGCCCAATGACCCAGCTGGGGGTAAAATTGTGGCTAAAAGACCATTTCATGGGAAAATGGCTAAAAGGATGGGAAAATGGTGACACGGCACGAACGCTTTACGATAAAATGCCGCGACCACGCAAGCGAGATCCCTGGTGGAAACTGCCTCGTAGCTGCCAGTCCCTCATCACTCAGATGAGGACTGGACACTGTCCAACAAACAGCTACTTTCACAGGTTAGACAAAAACAGGGAACCCGGCTGCCGTTTATGTGGTATGGCCGAGGAGACAGTGGCACACCTGCTGACCGATTGTTCTGCGGCAATTGGGGACGCGGTGAGGTCAGGCAGCCATTGCACTGCGGAAGAATATCTCCATGGCGACGCCCTTATGTTGAGGCTCGCCGTTGGTATTGTAGGCCGGGTTATAAGAGTCTGAAAGGACTCAACCCTCCAAAGAGAATGTCACATACAGAAGATTATTGCGTCCACAGACCATGCTGGTCTGTTGCCAAGTGATACAGCGTTCACAAGCCAAGGATATGAGGATTGCACGTATTGCCAAGTCACCTTTATTTCCTTAACAAGTGTTAGGTATCCTAAGAGTTGGGTTGACTCAGGGGGACACCCTTGGCCCGGGAACAAATCCTTGTTTTCACGAAGATTCGAATCTGTGACCACCAATTGTGAAAATATGAGTTCACGGAGCACAAATTATTGGTACTAGTTATTTAAGGCAAAAAAATATATAGTCTATATAGCAAACACAGTTCTTGATATTTACATTTTTTAATAAAAAATATTCACAAATGAATTATTTGTTAACTTCTAGTACTAAAATATACACTTTAAAGTGACAAAATTAATTGAATTTAATGAACATTTTTCACTGAAGAGAAAAGTCTATTCTAGTGCATGTCATCGTCTAAAATTCAAACACCGACGGAATTGAAGTTGAACGATGATTGTCATTAAGCAAGGCCATCAAGTTCATCTTTTTTTTGAGAATCTCTATAAAAAGGTATAATGACGATTTCCAGGTCGTACGCAGGGCCGGGTTTAGACTTGATGGAGCCCTAAGCAATTAGAGATATCAGATCCCTTTTGGAGTCAAGATACTGTATGTCAGTGCCATTTATGAAAAAAATCCGGGTTAAGGGGGGCAAGAAGGCGGGGGCCCTAAGCTATAGCTTATTTAGCAAATAGGTAAATCCTGCACTTGTCATACGAGACAGTCATCATTGATTTACAAAGACACAATAACAATGGCTCGCAGGCTCGTAGTTCCGAAGTATCAGAAGCCATGCCGGACCAGAAAGTCTCCAAGATTCTCAATGGCGCTGTGACACAGGCTTGTCTGTGCTCCCTCAAGGTGTGTAGCCACGAGCACACACGACCTGCACAAGTAGATGACACAGCCGTTACCATTGGTTGAGCAGCGTCCAACCATCATCACGTGGTTCCAGCTCATGCGGGTCAAAGTGTACGTCAAGTCTTGGAGCGCTATTCCGTGGAGTCGAAGAGTTATATCGTCATAAAACCCAGATACAATGGCGCGTATCTCGTCGGGCTTCAGGTGAAAATTGGGAGTTGCCGTCCATTCTTGATGTTTCTCCTTTGAATAAATGCCAAAATTTGAAACCATGCCATTGTCCAATAGAGCAAGAGAATAGGCTTCCCATTGGTTGGAAGACTTACTCTGATCTTCTCGGTGTCTGATTTCCTGCTCTCCGAATTCAACTTCCGGTATAATGGTTAGTTGGTTCATCGCGTTTGTTCTTTTAGCGCTAAAGCTACGTACTTCCGGTGAACATAAGCTGACACGTCAGCATATACAACGGACCAATGGTAATATTTGATTGATTTCGTCAGTTCAACGGTTTTACTGGGTGAATACCCTCGAGAAATGGAGAAGGTCCGATAACTCAATCCTCTCCATACCTGCTTCACTGTTCATTTCAGTCCCTTGAGCTGTAAGCAAAAATTATATTCGAACAATTTTAAATATTGTTGTACATGCAGTAGGAGACATAAAACTAATTGTGTTGTTTTAAATTCATTTACAGGTAGTTCTTGGAGGGATTTAAAAAAAAAAGAAAGTGCTGTAGAGTGAGAGTGAAAGTGAAATAATTACTGATTGGAAATGACAGCGTAATTTAAATAAAAAATGCATTTATCATGGAATTAAACAATGAACAAAAGTACAAACAAACAGGTTTTTGTAGAAATTGAGTACTAATAAAAATATTTTTAAAAAAGTTTTAAAGATACCACGTTTTGTGAACTAAAAAGAAGAAAATAAATTTTTTCTTGGGCTATGTTGGAACTTCCCTTCCCCTGGGCTGAGCCAGAACTGTTTTGTTGGATGCACATTGTGGACATTTTGTACATACACACTCTTACACACCAAAATATTTTCGAACTAAAAACGT